>ML433050.1:0-235948 GCA_005239525.1 Nicotiana knightiana
ATATATATATATATATATATAAGAAACTAATCTAATTAATGAAATCTAAACTAAAGCAAGAAATTAGGAAATCGACCCAAAAAGCCTCCCTGGGCCCATACCTCAGAATCGGGTAAAAGTCAAAATATGAACACCCATTCACTTATGAGTCCAACCATACAAGAATTATTCGAATCCGCCCTTAAATCACCTTCCAAAACTCGAAATTTTAGTATATGAAGTTTTCACCATTTTCCCCTAAATTTCCAACTCAAATCCCTAATTAGATTATGAAAATAGCAATAGATTCATGAAATATAGTCCAATCCGGGTTAGAATCACTTAGCCTAACAATCTCCTTGAAGAAACCTCAAAATATCGCCTCACGCCGAGCTCTCAAAGTCCCAAAATCTAATTGGGAATCAAACCCTCAAATTATCTTTTCTACCCAGCAGTATCGATTCTGCGAGCCTCTAACTGCATCTGCGAGAGGAGGGTCGCATATCCGGTTCCACTCCTACAACAAAGGAGTCGCACCTGCGACCCACACCGCACCTGCGCATAGTCCAACCAGAGAAGTGAGGCTGCTTCTGCGCACATACCTCCGCACCTGCAAACCCAGATTGGGCTCCAAATTCTGCCTCTACGCTCCTTCTTCCGCACGTGCAAGTCCGCTCCTGCGGTCTCCCCTCCGCAGGTGCGATAAACAGAAACCAGCAATCTATAGAAAATGCTCAAGTCAAAATTTCCATCGGTTAGGCATCCGAAACATACCCGAGGCCCCCGGGACCTCAACCAAACATACCAACCAGTCCTAATACACCATATTAACTTAGTCGATCCCTCAGAGCACATCAAACAACGCTAAAAACACGAATCACCATCCGATTAAAACTTAATGAACTTGAAACTTCAAATTTACACAACCTATGCCGAAACCTATCAAACCACGTCCGATTAACCCCAAAGTTTCCACACAAGTTATATTCAACCTTATGGACCTACTCCAGCTTCTGTAATCGGAATCTGACCCTAATATCAAAAAGTCCACTACTAGTCAAAATCTCCAAAAATTTGACTTTTGCCATTTCAAGCCTAAATAAGCTACAGACCTCCAAAACACAATCCGGACACACCCATAAGTCCAAAATCACTAAACAAAGCTAACGAAATTGACTAAACTCCATTTCGGAGTCGTCTTCACACACCGACTACTGTCAAAATCCTCAGACTTAAGCTTCTGTTTAGGGACTAGGTGTACCAAAATACTCCGAAACCACAACCAACACCTCCCGACAAGACATACAAGCAGAAAGAGATACGAAGGAAACAATAAATAGGGGATCGGGGCTATAACTCTCAAAAGGATCAGTCAGATCGTTGTATCCTACCCCTCTAACAATCGTTCCTTCTCGAACGAGTATAGAGACATACCTGATGTGGTGAAAAGGTGAGGATAATGGTCGTGCATATCATGCTCGGTCTCCTAAGTCTCATCCTCGGTTGGCTGATCCGTCCACTTAACCTTCACAGAAGAAATGTTCTTTGACCTTATATTTCTGATCTGCATGTCTAAAATAGCCACTGGCTCTTAAACATAAGATAGATCCTTGTCCAACTGGACTGAGCTGAAATCCAATACATGAGACGGATCGACGTGATACTTCCTGAGCATAGAAACATGGAATACCAGATGAACTCCTGTTAGACTGGGAGGTAAGGCAAGCCCAATGACCAATGGACCTTGGGCTCAGCTTGCCCTTCTTCCCGAAACTCATAACACCCTTAATAGGCGAAACCCGGAGCAAGACCCACTCTTCAACCATGAATGCAACATCGTGGACCTTCCGGTCCGCATAACTTTTCTGTCTGGAATGGGTTGTTCGAAGTCAATCCTGAATCACCTTCACCTTATCTAAGGCATCCTGAACCTAGTCTGTACCCAGTAATCTAGCCTGCCCTGGCTCGAACCAACCCACTGAGGACCGACACCGCCTACCATACAGAGCCTCATACGGTGCCATCTAGATGGTCGATTGATAATTGGTGTTGTAGGCAAACTCCGCAAGTGGCAAGAACTGATCCCACGAACCACTAAACTCCATCACACACGCACATATCATATCCTCTAATATCTGAATAGTGCGCTCGTACTGTCCGTCTGTCTGAAGGTGAAATGGTATACTCATCTCTACTCCAGTACCCAACTCCTACTATACAGCCCTCCAGAACCGTGATGTAAACTGCATACCCCAGTCAGAGATGATATATACCCGTACGCCATGAAGCCTAATACTCGGAAGAATAGGTAGTCATCAGAGGAATGAAATGAGCTGACGTGGTCAGCCCATCCACGATCACCCAAACTACATCAAACCTCCGCTGAGTCTGTGGGAGTCCAACAACGAAATCCATAGTGATCTGCTCCCATTTCCACTCTGGAATCTCTAACATCTGAAGCAACCCACCTGGCCCCTGATGCTCATACTTCCCCTGCTAGAAATTTAGACACCTAGCCACATACTCCACTATGTCCTTCATCCTCCTCCACCAGTAGTGCTGCCTCAAGTCCTGATACATCTTTTAGGCACCCGGATGAATGGAGTATCTCGAGCTGTGAGCCTCCTAGAGAATCAACTCACACAAACCATCTACATTTGGCACACACAGCCTGCCCTGCGTTCTCAATGCACCATCATCCCCAATAGTGAACTCCTTAGCATCACCATGCTGGACCGTGTCCTTAAGGACAAGAAGATGGGGTTCATCATACTGACGCTCCCTGATACTATCATAAATAGAAGATCAAGAGACCACACAATAACCAATACTCGACTCCACTCAGAAATATCCTCATAAACTGGATGGCTAAGGCCTGAACATCCATTGACTTAGGCCTCGCTACTGCTGATAGATATGATAAGCTCCCCAAACTCTCTGTCTAGCGACATAAAGCATCGGCCACCACATTGGCCTTCTTTGGGTGGTACAAAATGATCATAGTCCTTAAGCAGCTCCAACCACCTCCGTTGACACAAGTTAAGATCTTTTTTCTTAAACATATGCTGCAATCTCTAATGATTGGTGTAAATCTCATAAGGGATGCCACACAAATAGTGCTGCCAAATCTTCAAGGCATGAACAATAGCTGCTAACTCATGGCCGTGGATAGGATAGTTTTTTTCATGCACCTTCAGCTGTCTAGATGCGTAGGCAATCACCCTACCGTCCTGCATCAACACTTTGCCGAGGCCAATCCGCAACGCATCACAATAGAGAGTGTAAGACCCTCAACCTGTAGGCAATACCAATACTGGGTTGTAGTCAAAGTTGTCTTGAGCTTCTGCAAGCTCTACTCACACTCATTTTTTCACCTGAACGGAGCACCATTCTAGGTCAGCCTGGCCATAGGTGTTGTAATAGATGAGAATCCCACTACAAGACGGACGGTAATACCACGCCAAACCAAGAAAACTCTGAATCTTCATAGCTGATGACTGTCTAGGCCAAATCTGCACTGCTTCCACCTTTTTCTGATCCACCTTGGACATAACTCGATACTACATGACCCAATAATTCCACTGAGTCTAGCCAAAACTCACACTTTGAAAATTTTGCATATAACTTCTTCTTTCTGAAGGTTTGAATCACAATCCTCATGTGCTGCTCATGATCCTCCCGAGTCCTGGAGTACACCAGAATCTCGTCTATAAACACAATGAAGAAAAAGCCAAGATAAGGGAGAACACAATGTGCATCGAGTGCATAAAAGCTGTTGGGGCATTGGTCATCCCAAAAGATATCACAATAAACTCATAGTGACCATACAGAGTCCTGAAAGCAGACTACGGGATATCTGGCTCCTGAATCTTCAACGGATGATAGCACGAACGTAAGTAAATCTTGGAAAACACCGTGGCACCCTATAACTGATCAAATAAGTCATCAATACAAGGCAATGGATACATGTTCTTCATTCTAACTTTGTTCAGCTTGCGATAATCAATGCACATACACATAGGACCATCTTTTTTCTTCACAAATAAGACAGGAGCACCCCAAGGTGACACACTGGACCGAATGAAACCCTTATCAAAAAACTCATGTAACTTCTCCTTCAAATCCTTCAACTCAGGAGGAGCCATACGATATGGAGGAATAGATATGGGCTGGGTGTCGTCAACAAATCTATTACACCTCATATCTTCGTACGAAAGAGTATTCGTAAGTCAATTGATGTAAGCTCATAAATGAGATCATCTTTGAGAGTACATAAAGTAAGATAATCATGTTACCTTAGAGATTAAAAATCTTTAATATAACGCATAACAACTACAAGAGGGTGGAAAGGCTAAGAAGCTAAACAAATTGAAAAAAATAAGTTTCATCGAATGTCGACAAGTTGGGAATGATATAACGTGTACTTTTGTGATGAGAATAAGATGCATAACAAGACAATGAATGATGTTATGAGTTATTTTAGTCGTATGATATTCACGTGTTATGTTTTTAAGTCAAGCAAGTTGTGGAACAAAATTTGGCAAATGTCATCAGAAGTTACATTCATAAATGTGTTGAACATTAAGTCAAATATAGATGCGATTTTCTCCCAATTTATTCCGAATTATGGGGTGATCTACCTACCAAATTGAATATATATGAGTCTATTTTCTAACTAATTAAACCGTTTGTCTATATGATGTCGGAGTAGAGAGATATTGGCATTTTTGCGAGACTTCCACAAGCAGCTCTCTATGGGACTCACAATGGCGGTTGAGATATATATATATATATATATATATATATATAAGACGCCTAAACCCCCTTTTAACTCATTTTGTTTCGGTGTCTTCAAACCCTAAACACCTAAAAACACACTCTCAAGGTTCTCTCATGATCCAAGACCCAAACTAAGGGCAAACAACCAAATCAAGTGTAGGGAATCTCTTCGTGCTAGTAAGTTTCTTGTTCTTCTTGTTGTTGCTGATTTTTGGGTGGTGCCAGCTTATGTGGTAGGTTGTTTTAAGTGGTTTAAGTTCTGTAAAATACTCTCCCAAGGTTTTCATGTCAACCCTAGGTTATTTCAAGTCTTTCAAATGGATTACACCATATTTCAACATCAAATGTTAGTTATTGTGAAGAACAACACCTCTTTGAGGTTGTGTTGTTATTGAGGATAGTTGTGGGCTGTGGTTGACTGAAATTTCAAGTTGTTGCTACTGTCTAAGGTGAGTATAACAGACTACTAAGTGTGTTTAAGCTTTCTTGTATGTTGGTTAAGTTGTTAGGATGATGAACTACAAGATGATACTTTGATTAACTTAAGTCACTTCTATGGTGTTGTTTTGCCATTGAGAGCTATTGTAAGCTAAATATAACTTGTATTCGACTTGAAGCTACTTTAGGAGGTATTATTATTATATATTTAATTTGTTTAAGGTTATCTTGGTTTTTATTAAGTTAAATGGATGGACTAGACATAAACTAGTGAATAAAGTTGTTAATTGAAGACAGTTTTAGTTGTGGATTGTTTCCTTTGTAATAAATATGTTTTATAAGGATGGAACCATTGATGAATGACTTAATTATCATTTTAATGAGGATTTTTAGTTAATGTAAGAAGTATATAAGGGGTGACAATGGGGTTGAAGGGTGCTGAAGCGATTCAATCCGAGCTTGCCGCTCGTCGTGATTTGTTGACGGCTTGTTAATGAAACATTTTGTACCCTATTGTTGATTTTGTTATTATTTTATTGATATGTTTGTTGTTGTTGATACATGGTATTGGAGGAGGCCATTGTTACAAGGGAGATGCTGCCAAAATTTATATAAATTGAGCTACTAGCTTAAGTTACAGACTTAGCCTTTACTCATTACTGATTTTTAATCTCCTTACGCTATGGGACTGGGTTAATTTGTTTGAAGAGTTTCTTGGAAGCTATTAAGGACACAACGAGGATAAGGTATATTAAGTCTCAGACTTTAATTCATTTTGGCATGATCCCGTAACTACATGAGTTTGATAACGAGGCATAAAGAGTAGTTCGTATTCCTGAAGTTATGTACATTATCGTAGTTTCATAAATTACAATATTCCCCCTTATCGAGACTTTATATTCAATTAAGTATTGTGTTCTTCCATTCAAGAGAGCAGAGGGTATATGTATCCATATAGTATTATAGTACTTTTACCACCATCCAGTTATAATCGATGGGCAGGTCTCTATTGGGGAACCTCGGAGTTACCAGGTCTAGACCTTGGAGTCCATTTTATATATACAGGTTTGATGGGTAGGTCGAGGCCATGTCCCAACCATGGTACAGTTCATTTATCTCTAGAGGCTTGTAGACGAGTCCTGTATATTTTGTATAGCAGTAGATATTCATGGCGGCTTTGTCATACTGCATAGTTATATATATTAGCTTTTGGGTATGTTTACCCCTCAGATGAGAGAGACGTTATTTTTAGATGATTCGGAATATGGCCTCATCGGCCTAAGTTGAGGGTTACCCCCCCAGGTTCACACTTATACTGTGGTACACTCGGGCCGAGTATGGCACTGGGTTCTTGCCACGCCTCTTCAGATTTGGGGCGTGACAAAATTGGTATCACAGCAGTTCTGTCCTAGGGAGTCTACAAGCCGTGTCTAGTAAAGCCTTGTTTGTAGATATATTGTGCACCACGTTATATAAACATGAAGCTACAAGGAATTTAGGAGTCTGTTACCCTTCTTTCAAATCCACATCGTGCTATAGAACTGAGTCATAAGAGTTCGAGCCAAGACTTGTGTTTTGCTAATTATAGAGATGCTTGCAATTAGAAAAATTACAGCTAGCCAGAGGGCTAGGAGCAGGTAAGGGAATTAGTAGAGAGAGAATTCTTGACGATATGTCCCTGTTTGAGTCCTTATTAGATCGAGCATACCAGATAGTGCACTCTAGAATAGTACAATTAGATATGAATATTAGAACGTTCAAAAATATCATAAGAGATGTAGTGGCATCCTAGAAGGGATAAATATTTATTTTAGTATGACTCCCGCCTCTAGTAGAAAAAGAATAGTCGGTGACCTGAAGAGCCAGTGAGATGAAGCAACGGGAGATAAAAATGAAAGAATGTTTTTTTGAGGTTTTTAGAATAAGGTAATAAATAGAGATATTAGCAAGAGAATAAGAAGAGAGTAAATGAAGCACTAAGATATGATAAAAGGGTGGTAACGGTAAATCATAATATGACAGTATGTCATAGTCGATAGTCAAGTAAAGGAAAAGACAAGAGGTGACATGCCTTGAGACTATAAAAGAGTATAAGCCATAAAGTCATATCCTCATTTCAAGAAAATGAGTTGGCAACTTCAACGTAATTATCAGAAGGCTAAGTTAGACCCCCTGGAGTAATAAAAATCAACATAGGCTAGTAAACAAGAAAAAAAATCGAACATGATTTAGGGACCAAAGGATTCGATAATAGTCGGTCTCGTAAGAATTTCAGAAATCATGTTCCGGAAATGATATAATGGACAATGGAAGAATAACCTTTAAAGGTCGTTCAGGAAGACGCTTCCCTATAGCAAGCAACGTGAGCAGAGTTATGCTTATAGGAATAAGTGTGCCAGTTACACTAGGTGTCACCCTCGCGCATAAGAAATTCAGTTATTCCTGGTATAGAAGGGTTATTGCAAGGCGAGTAAGAGTTAGTGAAGATGTGAAAAAATGCCAAATATGAAGAGGTAACTATGGACAAGAAAAGGAATAATGCGGTAAAAAGGCGAAAGGGGTGAGATTGCATTTATTCAGATCATACATATATTTTATGACTCCAGAACATTTTACAAGCATGATGGTGGAGAGATGCAGTAAGGGTTCCCTCCCAGGATGTTATTGATAAATAAGTGCGAATGAACACTTGATACATAAGGAGCCAGTGTGAGAGGTAAGTTAAGACAAAAGAAACACCCCAAGAGAGATTACGCCGAATATAGATATGAGTATGAACTATGAACCAACGAGTAGTTAGTAGTTGATTCATGAAGAGCCTAATTATAACTAGACAAGATGATATAGATACATCAGCAGATCGTGCAAGATAAACCTAGTGAACCTAGCATAGGGAATTCAGTCTCATAGATACGACATTGTAATCCTTGAGAAATATTTAGATTGGAGTTCAGGTAGTTATAATTTCCGTACAAGTGTTACGAAAATAAAATAGAGTGTTACGGGGGAGACAAAAAAAAAATTTGAGTTCTCAAGTAAGCCTAAGAGAACAAGGGCACGAAGGTATGTAACTAAGGATATTTATATGTGAGTAAGAACATCGAAAATTCTGTCACGTATATGATGGGATAAGATTACAACTATAAAAGAGTCAGAGAGTCTTCCCTAAATGCTACAATGAAAGACTATATGAGGAAATAAGGAAGTAGGCTTCAAACTAGGCATAGTTACCTAAATAAACAATGGTCTTGTAACAACAGTCTCACTGCAGCATTGTATGCACTTTATAAGAAAGTGGTACCTATTGTGACTGAGGTACGAGAAGTAAAATCCAAAGTAATATTCGAGATCATATGATGCACAAAATTCTAATATATGTGGGCACTAAGATAAGCCAAGTATTCATGCAACAAGTGGCAGAACAACCAAGAAAAGTAATTACTTACATTTAACGAAATTTGAGAACGCACGAAAGTAATTATTCGATCTACGAGCCACATTTAGTTATGTTATGAACACACTTAAGATTTCGGAGTGTTATCCATGAAGCATATATGTTGACAATGATACACTCATAAGATACTCCACTGTAAGTTAAAAGAAAGAATTGAGTCCACGTCACGGACAAAAGCTTGAATTGCTAGATGGTTATATCATGGATGTTCTATGGCG
Organism: Nicotiana knightiana; assembly: GCA_005239525.1. Classification (NCBI taxonomy): domain Eukaryota; kingdom Viridiplantae; phylum Streptophyta; class Magnoliopsida; order Solanales; family Solanaceae; genus Nicotiana; species Nicotiana knightiana. Next base: position 8,869 of record ML433050.1, read on the forward strand.
TCCACGAGGGGCTAAAGTAATAACTAATTCCCCCGAGCCGCAGATCAGAAGATAAATTAGGCCACTTAAAGGCTGAGATAAAAGAGGAAACTAACGAGTTACATCAGCTAAGTGAATTAGGAGTCCGAATATTAGACCTCAATGAGTATAGAAATCGTGATTCAGAACATTGTAGAATCACTCTAAATATCAGAGGTACAAAAGATATAGTATAACAACCATATTTTATAATGGCTCTACGATTAACCTAGTTAGAACAATACCGACCTCGTGAGAAGTTGGTACGAAGCCTTCACCGTATTGTGCATGCACATGATGTGCAAGTATTATAGTAGAGATTTAAGGTGTGGATGTGAATTCCATGTGGAAGGAAGGTTATGAAAGAGATAGAAGATATTATGCAAGATTTAATGGTAAGTAGGGTACAGGTGAAGAACATTACGAATAATCCAGATATAAGATAGAGGGTTGGCAACGTCATAATTCGGTATCAAGAAATGATAACGTTGTCGTTAGTGGCATATCTTCCAGCCTATAGTTTCCAAGTATAGAGAGGTCTAGTTAAGAAAGTAAAGAAGAGTCAGAGACGATATGATGTCTCGCTTGAGGTTCCAGAATAACATAAGGAAATCTATGGTGCTAGCAAGTTAAAGGAATGTTGCGAGTAGTATAAATAGATATATGTAGGTCGCAAGCTAAAGTATTGTAGAGCGATAAGGTTTTATCTAGACAGGAGTAAGGATAAGAAAAGGTTAGTGGGAAGGTTACAAGAATAGGTAAGTCCTTGGGATTAAAGCCATCACAACAAGAGAGCTGGTAGTTTCCATAAGTTATAAAAATCTCAGTATAGCACGAGTGAACTCAAAGGAGTTTAAGACTAGGAGAATTTAGAAGAGATGGAATGCTTCCCTATTGGTAGAATAAAGGTGTAATTGGGATAGATAAGAGGATGGCATTTAGGCCTTTGATTGGGTAATGATTAAAAGGAAAGGGATTTCATGAATTGTACAGGATTAAGAATACCCTCATAAGTCGAATCACATTGGGATACTTGAAATATGGTTATTGAAATATAGTATTGACCCTAAGTGGATCAAGCAAATAACTCTAGATGTTCCCCGATGAGACAAGAGCCCTAGTGAAAATATATTATATAAGTGGTTTCAAGTGATCAATGGTATATTGTAGATCAACATTAAGGTGAATCAACAATAGATGGATGAATGTTCTAAAGTGTGAGATGGGATTAGGTTGTCATTCTTAAGATGAATAGTAATAAGGAAGCGTTGAGGGACTAAAATTTATACGTATAGGATAAGTAGCAAGAGAGTAACTTGGGATTGGGTAGCAGACCTTGGCCATAATAAATCAAAGTAAGTGTTGTGGTATAGTATAAGCTACCTAGATATAGTAAAGCCATAAGCATAGATAACTAAAGCTATGAAAGAAGAAATAGCAATAGTCGTAAGTTTGATAGTACCCGAGTGAAAAACTTTAGTATGCCTATAGATTCTCAGAGGGACAACTTTTCATAGTTCTGAATATGTTCACAGAGTGAGGCCTAGAGATTGGCTAAAATCTAAAGGAAAAAGGAGAGAATATTCACATAGGCACACATATAAAGACAGCGTCATACATGCTGCATGACATAAGATCGCAACAGCTACGATATTGGAAGAATTCCGACCATAAGTCGTGGTGTGAGAAAAAGGCCTAAAGGGGGGAGTTCCCTGGCATTTAGATTTATGCAAAGAACACTTGACTAGATGGAAAGGGCAGCAGTAAAGTATTTGTAAGAGCTATAGGTTATGAGACTGATAAGCGAATTAGTCAACATTCGAAGACGAATATTACAAAGGGGGGAATGATGTTACACCACATATCTTCGTACGAATGAGTATTCATAAGTCAATTGATGTAAGCTCAGAAACGAGATCATTTTTGAGAGTACATAAAGTAAATTAATCATGTTATCTTGGAGTTAAAAATCTTTAAGATAATGGATAACAAGTACCAAGAGGGTTGAAAGGCAAATAAGCTAAACAAATTGAATAAAATAAGTTTCGTCGAATGTCGAAAAGTTGGGAATGTTATAACATGTACTTTTGTGATGAGACTATGGTGATTAACAAGATAATGAGTTGATGTTATGAGTTGTTTTAGTCCTATGATAGTCGCGTGTTATGTTTTTAAGTCAAGCAAGTTGTGGAACAAAAGTTGGCTAAGGTCATCACAAGTTACATTCATAAATGTGCTAAATATTAGGTCAAATGTAGATGCAGTTTTCTCCCAATTTACTTAGAATTATGGGGTTATCTACCTACCAAATTGAATATATATGAGTCCAGTTTTAAACGCATTAAACCGTTTGTCGATACAATGTAGAAGCAAGGAGATATTTGCATTTTTGCGTGACTGTACTAAGAAGCTCTCTATGGGACCCACAATGGCGGTTGAGATATATTGATGTATATAAAACGCCTAAACCCCATTTTAACTTATTATTTTTTGGTATATTCAGACCCTAGACACCTAAAAACACTCTCTCAAGGTTATCTCATGATCCAAGACCCAAACAAGGGGCAAACAACATAAATCAAGTGTCGGGAATCCCGTTGCGCTAGTAAGTTTCTTGATCTTCTTCTTGTTGCTAATCGTTTGGTGGTTCCAGCTCGTGTGGGAAGTTGTTTTAAGTGGTTTAAGTTCTGTAAAATACTCTCCCAAGTTTTTTATATCAATCATAGGTTATTTTAAGTCTTGCAAATGGATTACATCATATGTCAACATCAAAAGTTAGTTCTAGTGATGAACAACACCTCTTTGAGGTTGTGTTGTCATTGAGGATAGTTGTGGGCTGTGGTTGGCTGAAATTTCAACTAGTTTCTACTGGCTATGGTGATTATAATGGACTAATAATTTTGTTTAAGCCTTCTTGTATGTTTTTTAAGTTGTTAGGATAATAAACTACAAGATAATACTTGGATTAACTTAAGCCACTTCTATGGTGTTGTATTGCTATAAGGGTTGTTGGAAGCTAAATATAACTTGGATTTAGACTTGAAGCTATTGTAGGAGGTATGTTTATTGTGTTCTTGCATGTTCTTAAGGTTATCTTGATTTTTATTAAGTTAAATGGATGGACTAGACATGAACTAGTGAATAAAGTTGATAATTGAATATAGTTGGAGTTGTGGATTGTTTCCTTTGTTATAAATATGTGGTAAAAGGATGGAATAATTGATGAATGAATTTATTATCAAGTTAATGATGATTTTAAGTTAATGTAATAAGTCTATAAGGGCTGACAATGGGGTTGAAGGGTGCTGAAGGGATTCAATCCGAGCTTGCCGCTCGTCGTGATATGTTGACGGCTTGTTAATGAAATATTTGGTACCCTATTGTTGATGTTGTTATTATTGTATTTCTCTATTTGTTGTTTTTGCTATATTTTATTGGAGGAGGCCCTTGTTACAAGGTAAATGCTGCCCAAATTCGGATAAAACGAGTTACTAGCTTAAGTTACAGACTTAGCCTTTACTCAGCACTGATTTTGAATCTCCTTATGATATGGGAATGAGTTGAGTTCTTTGAGGAGTTTCTTGTAAGCTATTAAGGACTCAACGAGGTTAAGGTATGTTAAGTCTAAGCCTTCCCTTCATTTTGGCATGATCCCGTAACTACATGAGTTTCATAACGAGGCATAAAGAGAAGTTCGTATTCCTAAACTTATGTACATTATCCTAGTTTCATAAGTTTCAATATTCCACCTTGTCGGGACTTTATATTAGTATTTTCTTCTTCCAGTCAGGAGAGAAGAGGGTCTATTATGTATATAGTATTACAGTATATTCACCCTCATTGAACTATAAACGATGAGTAGACCCCAATTGGGCAACCTCTAATCAGGTGGTAAGTTATATACCGAGCCTACTGTGGCTGAGCGCCTATAAGCGAGCCCAGAATGGCCAAGATATAGAGCCTAGTATGGCCGAGTGCCTATGAGTGATCCTACTACGGCAAAATAGTTATACATACCGAGCCTTATAAGGCCGGTCAACTATTTTACTTACTATATTGAGAGAGTTGAGTCAGTATCAACTTTCAGTTATTTTGTTTCCTTACATACTCTATACATTATTTTATATTGTAGTTCCTTTCTCCAGGGACGCTGCAATTCATGCCTGCAGGTCTTGATTGAGAGTTGAACATACCCTCCAAGCAGACAGAGTCAAACATTAGCTTGGTTAGTAAGCTCCACTTCCCCGGAGTTACCAGGTCTAGACCTTGGATTAATTTTTATATATACAGGTTTGATGGGTAGGTCGAGGCCCTGTCCGACCATGGTACAATTCAGTTATCTCTAGAGGCTTGTAGATAAGTGTTGTATATTTTTCATACCAGTAGATGTTCATGGCGGCTTCGTCGCCCTGCACAATTATATATATATTAGCTTTTGGGTATGTTTACCCCTACGATGAGAGAGTCGTTACTTTTAGATGATTCAAAATATAGCCTCGTCGGCCTAAGTTGAGGGTTACCCCTCCAGAGCTCACAATTATAGAGTGATAAGCTCGAGCCGAGAATGGCATAGAGCCGGAAGCAATTGCCTCTACACGAGCCGTAAGAGCATAATATCTGGCGTGACCTCCCCCTCTAGGGAGACCTCGACCTCGACCTCCACCTCGAGCTGGCTGAGTAGGTGGGGCGGTAGCTGGTGCTGGAATCATATCCTGAGGACCCGGTGGAGCACGTGGTGGCTGAGAAGTCTGTGGAGGTCCACCCCTGCTACGTCTGGAGCAATCCCTCACCATATGACGAGTGTCGCCAATCTCAAAACAAGATATCGGAGTGCGTGGCTGTTGTGACTGACTCGGGCCAGGTCTGCTAGACTTGCCGTTAAAAGCACCACGAGCACGAGGCACACTAGATATTGGCGCTGCATAATAAGTGTAACGACCCAAAATCCATTAAAGGTCATGATGGCACCGAACACCAATGTTAGGAAAGCCAACATAAAATAGTTAATTAAATTCTCATTTTAATATTTTTGAAATCATATATTTTCATTACATTAAATAGAAAATAATGAACTTCCACTGAGTAACAAGATGTCTTTAACAAATTCCAATAATGAATAAATCCGATAGTCATCTAAGAACCCGGTGTCACAAGTGCATGAGCAATTTCTAGAAAATAAGATGTAGTACAATAACCTATCCGGAATACAATTGGACAGTAGAGGGAGTACAATAAAATACTCTAAAGGGGACTTTGCTGGCTGCGGTCATCTCAAGAGGTGCAGCTCACCTAAGTGTCGGTATCACCCATGCCACTGCGCCGACTGGGCCACTAGACATATATGTGCATGTGTAACAAAATGCACAACAAGTGTAGTATGAGTACAAAAACAACGTGTACCCAGTAAGTATCCCGTCTAACCTTGAAGAAGTAGTGACGAAGGGTCAACTCCGACACTTACTAGTGGTCCAATAATATCAGGTACGGTGAAGAAATGAATAAATATGAAACAAAGTAGATATATGAACGAACAAGCATAAATTACGTGGTAAGATTCCCTTCTTTACAATTTACTCATCTCTCAACTAGCAAGTTCCCGTCCGTGACTGTAGCATATACCCAGATACAGTGGATTTCATCAAAGAGGTTGTCATAATTCAAGTAAGGCGAAAACCCTAAGATACATTGGGCTCTAGAAAAATATTACACACGATTCCATGAGGATAATATATATATATATATATATATATATATATAGGAATGCCGAGGCGTACGGCCTGATCCAACATAAAAGTAAATTGTGCACTAACATAGGGTCGAATGGCTCGAACCATAGATGCATCTATTAACCTGCCGAGGTGAACGGCCCGCTCCCATGAGAGTGTGGTACATAAATCATGCAGAGGCGAACTGCTCGACCCCATAAGATTAGTAGAAGGAAATACCCCGCTCGCGAAACATACATGCGACGCGGTTACACATTAATTTCTTAAGCTATTATAATATTCCTCAATTCCTTTCGAAATTACGAAGTTCAAACGAAACCTTTTAAATCTTAAATTCTTAAATTTCAACTCCTCTCAAAACATTTAATAAGTGAACTCAATCTCGCTCCCTCTCAAGGCAAACAATAAACATAATCAATAACAATATCAACAAGGCATGATGTAAGCCTAAAACTACCTGGACATAGGCATGGCTAGTAGCTACGCACGGACTAATGTCACGACGTGCGTACGTAGCCCCCACAAATAGAAGCACATAATAATTTAGTCAACCTATGGGGTTAATTCCCTTTTACAAGTTTAGAAAGGAGACTTACCTCCCTCCGAAGTTCCATAACCGGCTTTCCATGCACTTCTGATGGCTCAAATCAATGCACAACGCTCCGAAACTAGCAAATAATTATGCAAACCCATTAATATATACTCAATTACTCATTATAATCCAATTTATAACAATTTCTAACCCCGATCGAAAAGTCGATAAAAATACACTCGGACCCACGTGCCCGGATTCCAAAATTTTTTAAGATAGAGTTTACTCATAACCTCACGAGATCAAATATATAATTTACTCTCAATTTCATGTCCAAAATCAAGGTCAAAATCCAAGAACACCAAATATCTAGATTTTCCTCAAAATCCAAAATTTCAACCAATTTCCATGTCAAAACATATACATAATCGATGTATTTAACTCAAACTAGTATAAACCACTTACCTCATGCTTGGTGGTGAAAATGATACTCCCAAGTTTCTCCAAAACCGGCTCCAATGGAGGAAATCGGGTTGAAATGAGCCAAACCCCTCGTTTTAAAGAGACACACTGCCAGCCCCGACTTTCGCACCTGCGGTCACCTCGCCCGCTTCTACGCATCTGCATCTGTGGCACCCACTTCGCACCTGCGCCCATTTTCGATTCTGCGGCCTCCAGCTTCACACATGCGCACCCGCAAGTGCGCCTAAACGTGCGCTGCTGTGACTGCCCCAACTGCAGCCCAATCTTGCTTGTGCGAGCCATACGCAGCACCGGCGAATCTCACACCTGTGGCCAAAGTGACGCAGGTGCGATTACACCAGAAGCATCAAGCTTCGGAAAATCCTTAAGTCCGTAAATCGATTCGTTAACCTTCCGGAATCCACCCGAGGCCCTCGGGACCTCAACCAATTATAGCTATACGTCCCAAAATATGACACGAAATTGCTCGAGGCCTCAAATCACATCAAACAACGCTAAAATCACGAATCACACTCCAACTCATGCTTAAGGAACTTGAAACTTCAATTTCTACTTTATATGCCGAAATCAATCAAATCACGTCCAGTTGACCTCAAAATTTGCACACAAGTCACATTAGGCCTTACGAACCTACTCCAACACCCGGAATCGTATTTCCGACCCCGATATCAAAAAGTCCACTTCCGGTCAAGCTTCTCAAAAACCTTCTAATTTCTAACTTTAGCCAAATGACTCTAAAATGACCTATGGACCTCCGAATTTACTTCTGATAGCATTCCCAACACTAGAATCACCATTCAGAGCTACTGCCAGACTCGGAATCCTAAACGGACATCGATAGCACTGAAATGCACTTCAATCCAAATTCATGAATTTCCTCTAAAAATGCCAAATTCCACAATAGACGCTGAAACGCTCCTAGGTCATCCAAAACCCGATTTGAACGTACGGCCAAGACTGAAATAGTCATACTAACCTGCTGGAACCTTCAAGTCCTTATTCCGAGGCCGTTTATTCAAAGATTCAGTCTTAGTCGACTCATCCAACTTAAAGCTTCCGAAACGAGAGTTCTCTTTACAAATCAACTCCAAAATTCCAGAAATTCAATTCCGACCAGGCGTACAAATCATAATACCTGAATTGAAGCTGCTCATGTCCTCAAACTGCTGAACGACGCGATAGAGCTCAAAACGACCGGTCGGGTCGTTACATTCTCTCCCACTTAAACATACGTTCGTCCTAAAGCGTGCTATGAACTGCGCTGGAATAATATGGAATTACTATTTAACACCTCGAGCACCTACCCGTGCTACCACAAATCAGTTGAGCACATTTTCTCGAAAAATCTAAAGATTCTCCCTTTTACTTACTCAGATAAGCCTTAGAGCCCAGTTCTGACATCTGAATTTTCCATGCCAGGTCTGCTTCCGACATACGAACACCATATCAATCACTACACAATGTACCGATACATGGTCGCACACACTTTCCGAATTCACACTATGCACTGAATAACGCACATGGCCATAACAACATCCTCTAACAACAATAGCTGAAATTCCACGAATCTGGTGCTCTCAGTGCACCTCATGACATATATAAATCCTGGTCTATCCCTCTGCAATACCGCCATGACGGAAGATGTGTAGAAATTCAGAACCAACTGCCGCATCAACAATTTATTGAGTCTATACTCCTGAAAAGAACCACTAATTCATTATGAACAAATTAATAGCATTTGCTCTTTAATATATTTCATATAACCCGATCGCACTGATCATAGATCCAATAATCATGTCTCACCCAGTACGAGCTGCTCAGGAAATATGCCACCCCAAACATGACCAACAGTCTCACATGATGCCACAATGTGCCACTAAGCTACAAACTCGAACGTGACACATAAGGAAAACGAACTCTGGAAAGAACTACTCAAGCCACGTAATTTTAATATGAACATTTCTCAAAAAAGGGGGAAACAAAACACACAAATATAGAATATAACAACTGTACTCATCATCATATTGTTGCAGCGTGCAACCCGATCCAAACAACATACCTGTGGCGACGTGCCACCCGATCCACACATAAAATTCACATATTGATCATTAGAACAAAAAAAAATACTGAATATCGGTCACAAGCACACCAAGTGCATAATACCATCTCTGGGGAGACAGATAGCGCAATATGCTACAAAACTCAAGCACAACTGAGGTGCGATATATTATCTGAATCTCAAGAGCCATCCTGCTCACATAATTCCATCACTACGCAGAACTTCAAAACATAAGAAATTTATCAAGCCAGTACACAACTCACACGGCACAATATAACATTACATGAAATAGCCGACGAAGAAATAACATCCTATGTCCGAATACTCCTCCATGAGGGACGCTATGCTGAAATGAACATATTTGGCCTGATATAGAGCCCTCATTCATATTAATATCAATTCGCAAGCCTCAAGTTAATTCTGATCGCACCGAACTAGGCTAATAGCCTTACCTGGGTCCATAATAACCCACTATTTCTCATAACACACGAGAACAACCATCATAGCCGAGAAAAACTCCCACAATCCACAACCAAATGAGCCGAGCGCCCTCCAGCCATAAATTCTCAAGTAAGCAATTGTACCACATTCTTCATACTTGGTTTAAATCTTCCATCAATCAAGTGACTACATGTTACCCTTATAAAAATCTTCCCGTGGAATACACTTCTACGACCTCATGCCCAGGTAACAAGTCTGCACCTCCATACCACCAGCCATACAAATGCTGCAAAGCAAATCAAGAATCTGCAACCAGAATGCAAAGCCTCTTACACAACCACTGATCTCAGATGATGCTGAAGACAATACCAGCTTACTCTAAACATCCAAATCCCTTTCCTACTCATCCGAGCTTATGGTATCTTTGTCAACACCGAACCGCAACCCTGATCCTCACTTTCAAATTTCATACCGCTCACTACACCTAACATGCCAGTTTGCGATACCACAAGAATTTCATCATCACTCCTGAATCAATATTATGGTAAACACTTCATCATATAAAAACTTTTACTTATCTCATTCTGAGAGAACCATCACGACACATGAGTAAATTCTCATATCCTAGAACATGTAAATCCTCCAGTAGTGGTCTAAACCGCCATAACCTTTCTAGGATACGCCTACGCACTAAAAGTCATAACACTTGAATACTCCCAAATAAAACCAATCACGGTGGCCGTCAAGCCTCGCACGTACCGCCAGAAATAACATGCATAACTTAACCACGCTGGAGGGACTGATCACTACCACCCTCATGCCACTTCAACCATAGCTAATAGATCCGACTTCTTCTAACTTATCCTTAACTCGTCTTAGAAAAAATAATAACTCCAGCCAACACACAATGAGCTCAATCCGCACTCATCCTGAGTGGCCTTGAATCACGAGACCATGTTGTCTCAAATCCCACGAACCCGCTCATACCTTCCTTGTGCGCATATTCGCATCCTCAACTGGTACACCCATTCTGATAATTCCTCTAGAGATCCGAAGTCGTTTCTCTCATTCCTCCCAAATGCTGCACTGCAAGCCGACAACATCATAGAAAATTCTGAGCCTCTTATAATATTTCGCTGCAAAATCTCGATTCCTAACTATACCGCGGGCTTGAAATCCTTAGGCACTACATTGTAACCTTTGAATTTGCCAGGACCATTGTTGAGAGTCACCCACTCTGGCTTGGTCCCGAATATAATCAACTCCAAGGCTCTGCTAGCACATGAACACCCATCTTAATAAAGCACCTAACTGAATCACTTCCCTTATAATCCACCTATGTGCGAAGCATAAGTCCTGAATCTTCCCAAAGCCCGAACACGAGCCAATAAAGCCAACTATAGCACACCTTTATCAATTCCTTTGCTCAAATTACTACTTATGTTCTCTTTCCTTAGGTTTAATAACCCATCAACATGCTAATACCCAGAAATCTCACAAATAGACGACAATGCCATCAAGCCGTAGGAGATGAGACTCTCCCACTTAGATTGAAGCTACCATTACACAACTCTGGAACCCACCAAGATTCTTTCTTCATTGCTGAACTGATCTTGTGCCACCAATTTGCCAAATTCCTCGAAATCCTTCAGTTAGCATTTGATGAACACTCTGCATCTCTATCAACATTCCCTATTCGACCTATTCTTGGATAATCAGTAGAACTCTTCGCAGAAGCTTTGTTAACCACGCGACCGCTGACCTGCTCACAGGAGATAACCCATCTGTGGAAATTACCCGTCGACATATCCCGATGATGCTGCACTGCACAATCACTACGACATCAATAACCCATCCTGAGCCCCTTCTCATGCACCCACTGTACATAGTCCGATCACTCCTTATGGACCTCAACTTAATTGTCCACAGCATTTTCCAAATTCAAAGTTATATTGCATCCTTATTCATATCAAGCAATTCCCTTCTGTTGCATCCAATCTCCCACCGTATAATAGCTAACATTTGAAATTAAGCCCGTGGACCCAATCACCGTCCCCCAAAATTCCCAAATCACTTTAAACTTTTCCTCAAGATGTACATCTATCCTACCACAGAACACATATGCTACGATGCCACTCTCCCACTTTGGTCAAACTCACACCTTTAAGAAACTACCCGACTTCTGCTTCTCACGCTTGGCCTTCCAGAAGTTTAACCACCGCTTGACACTTCCCACATTTCCTTCATCGTCCTTCGCTTCTCAACTGCTGCCTTAGATCAATATCTACCTTTGAAGCAATTGAACTAATAGATTGCTACTAACTTCATCCCCTCTCATAGATCTTCCTTCTTGTGCCATCAAAATTAAAAATACCCACTCAATCCTGGATCACCGCACCCCGCGATCTCTGACATCCATTTATCCAATACTATCTCATAATATCCTACCCCAAAGGCGAATTGTAGAAGATCATAACACCGGCAAACTTAACACATACAATCGAGGACGATAACACCATGTCGCATATGAAAATTCCACCACACTTGAAAACACCAAGTATCTTTACTTCATCAACCCAACATGAACACTCATAGTCCGGTTGTCTTTCCTCCACCAGAAGTGAAATACTGAATCTCTAAATATGGCATTGAGTAGACCTCCTTCGAAGCCATTCACTGCTTCAACAATACCCTTCCATTTACCCACACGGCGTGATGGCAACACATGAATCTTCATAATAGTCAAATTCCAAATCTTCAAAACCTTAGATAATATTGATACCGAGCAGAAACGATAGAACGACCTTCTGCAAGGAGACGACAACAGCCCAAACGACTACGTATGGAGAAACATCCTCCCACCACATCTGTGTTACCATTACAATTCCTCAAACTCCCGATTTATAGAAAGCGGTTCGCGTCGCATAAGATTGAGTAGGACGAAACATAGGCATAAGCCTCAAAGAAGTCAAACCGCATGATGAGTAATCAAGAAGGGAAGTACTCCTAACAGACCTGTAGCCTCTCGAATATAAGTACACACGTCTCCGTACCGATCCACAAGACTCTACTGGAATTATTCATGACACGTGAGACCTAAGGGAACCTAGTGCTCTTATACCATATTGTCACGACCCAAAATCCATTAAAGGTAGTGATGGCGCCGGGCACCACTATCAGGCAAGCCAACATAAAATAGTTAATTAAATTCTCATTTTAATATTTTTGAAATCATATCTTTTCATTACATTAAATAGCAAATAATAAACTTCCACTGAGTAACAAGATGTCTTTAGCAAATTCAAATAATGAATAAATCTCATGGTCATCCTAGAACTCGGTGAGACAAGTACATAAGCAATTTCTAGAAAATAAGATGTAATACAATAACCTGTCCGGAATACAATTGGATAGTAGAGGAAGTACAATACAATATTCTAAAGGGGACTCTGCTAGCGGCGGTCGTCTCCATAGGTGCAGCTCACCTAAGTGTTTGTATCACCTATGCCGCTGCGCCGACTGACCACTAGACATATATGTGCTTGCACAGCATGTGTAGTATGAGTACAAAAACAACGTGTACCTAGTAAGTATCATGTCTAACCTTGAAGAAGTAGTGACGAGGTGTCAACTCTGACACTTACTAGTGGTCCAATAATATCAGATACGGTGAAGAAATGAATAAATATGAAACATAGTAGATATATGAACAGACAAGCATAATTACGTGGTAAAGTTCCCTTATTTACAATTTACTCAGCTCTCAACTAGCAAGTTCCCTTCAGTGACCAGAGCATATACCTAGATACAGTGGATTTCATCAAAGAGGTTGTCATAATTAAAATAAGGGGAAAACCCTTAGATACACCGGCTTCTAGCCAAATATTACACACGATTCCATGAGGATAATTTATATATAGGAAATACCGAGGCGTACGGCCCGATCCAACATAAAAGTAAACTGTGCACTTCCATAGGGTCGAATAGCGTAAACCATAGATGCATCTATTAACCCGCCGAGGCGAACGACCCGCTCCCATGAGAGTGTGGTACATAAATCCCGTCGATGGGAACGGTCCAATCCCATAAGAGTAGTTGAAGGAAATACCCCGCTCGCGAAACATACATGCAACGCGGTTACACATAGATTTCTTAAGCTATTATAATATTCCTCAATTCCTTTCGAAATTACGAAGTTCAAACAAAACTTGTTAAATCTTAAATTCTTAAATTTCAACTCCTCTCAAAAAATTTGATAAGTGAACTCAATCTCGCTCCCTCTCAAGGTAAACAATAAACATAATCATTAACAATATCAACAAGGCATGATGTAAGCCTACAACTACCCGGACATAGGCATAACTAGTAGCTACATACGGACTCTCATCACCACGTGCGTGCATAGCCCCCATAAATAGAAGCACATAATAACTTATTCCACCTATGAGGTAAGTCTCCTTTCTAACACTCACTCTGAAGTTCCATAACTAGCTTTCCAGGCCCTTTAGATGACTCAAATCAATGCACAACGCTCAGAAACTAGCCAATAATTATGCAAACCCATTAATATATACTCAATTACTCATTATAATCCAATTTATAACAATTTCTAACCGCGATCGAAAAGTCGATAATAACACCCTCGGACCTACGTGCCCGGATTCTAAGATTTTTGAAGAGTTTACCCATAACATCACGAGATCAAATATATAAGTTATTCTCAATTTCATGTCCAAAATCAAGGTCAAAATCCAAGAACACCAAATATCTAGGTTTTGTTCATAATCCCAAATTTCAACTAATTTCCATGTCAAAATATATACATAATCGATTTATTTAACTCAAACTAGTATAAACCACTTACCTCATGCTAGGTGGTTAAAATGGCCCTCCCAAGTTGCTCCAAAATCGGCTCTCATCGAGGAAATGGGGTTGAAATGAGCCAAACCCCTCATTTTAAAGAGACACAGTGCCGGCCCCAACTTTTTCACCTGCAGTCACCTTGTGCGCTTCCGTGTATCCACATCTACAGCGCCTACTTTGCACCTGCGCCCATTTCTGCTTATGCGGCCTCCACCTTCGCACATGCGCGCCCGCAGGTGCGCCTAAACGTCCGCTCCTACGACTGCCCCAGCTCCAGCCCAATCTCTCTTCTGCGAGCCATACGATGCACCCGTGAAACTTGCACCAGCGGCCAAAGTCACGTAGGTGCGATTACACCAGAAGCATTAAGCTTCAGAAAATTCTTAAGTCCATAAATCGATATGTTAACCTTCATGAATCCACCCGAGGCCCTCGGGACCTCAACAAATTATAGCAACACATCCGAAAACATGACACAAAATTGCTTGATGCCTCAAATCACATCAAACAACGCTAAAATCACGAACCACACTCCAATTCATGCTTAAAGAACTTAAAACTTCAATTTCTACTTTCTATGTCGAAACCCATCAAATAACGTCTGGTTGACCTAAAAGTTTGCACACAAGTCACATTGGGTCTTACGGACCTAGTCCAACTTCCGGATTTGGATTCCGACCCCGATATCAAAAAGTCCACATCTAGTCAAGCTTATCAAAAACCTTCTAATTTCTAACTTTAGCCAAATGACTCCAAAATTACCTACGGACCACCGAATTTATTTTCGATCGCGCTCCCAACACCAGAATCACCATTCAGAGCTACTCCTAGGGTAAGAATCTCAAACGGACATCGATAACGCTGAAATGCACTTCAACCCAAATTCATGAATTTCTGCAAAATGTCAACTTCCACAATAGACGTCGAAACGTTCTCGGGTCATCCAAAACCCAATCAGAACATACGATCAAGTTCAAAATAGTCATACAAACCTGCTGGAACATCCAAGTCCCCATTCCGAGGCCGTGTACTCAATGATTCAAACTTAGTTGATTCTTCCAACTTAAAGCTTCTGAAACGAGACTTCTCTTGAAAAAATCAACTTCGAAACTCTCGAAATTCAATTCTGACCAGGCGTAGAAGTCATAATACCTTAAATGAAGCTGCTCATGACCTCAAAGTACTGAACGAGATGCTAGATCTCATAACGACCAATCAGGTCATTATAATAAGGCTTCTAGGGCCTAGAAGGTGTTGGAATACCACTGGTAGCTAGAAGAGCTGAATGAACAGGGCGGCATACATAACCCCTACAATGGCGAACTGCAGCTGGGGCACGAGTACCACAGTAAGTGCCAGACTCTCGAGACCTCTTGGCCTCCCTCTCCTCTCTATCTCGGGCAAGCATGTCCTCAAATCTCCTAGCAATACCCACAACCTGCTGATAAAAAATATCCAACTCAAGCTCCCTAGACACACTGATCTGGATATTGGGGTGGAGTCCCTCAATAAACTGACGAACCCTCTCACGAACTGTGTCAATCAAGGTCAGTGCATGTCGGGCCAAATCACGAAAGTGAACTGCATACTCTGACACAGTCATAGCACCCTAGCGTAGCTTCTCAAACTCTACGCCATGCATCCCTGGGGCTCTAATGGACATACTCTCTCAAAAACATATCCGAGAACTTAGTCCATGTAAGTGAATATGCCTCAGTCGGACTACTCAAGTCATAAGCACGCCACCACTGATAGCATGATCCTCTAAGCTGAAATGTTGTAAAAGAAATCCCACTCGTCTCTGCTACGCCCATAGTGCGGAGAATACGATGACACTCCTCTAGAAAACCCTGGGCATATTTTGTAGCCAATCCGCTGAAGGTAGGTGGGTGGTACTTCTTGTACCTCTCAAGTATGAGATGCTCTACCTCAGAAGATGTTGTCCTAGTCTCGTGTTGGACAAGAGCTACCGGCTGCATAGGATAAACTCTAGGGCCTGAAAGACCTGGACCCTCTACTTAGGAGTACGAGCAGTGGGGTTCTGTGCCTCTCCCCCGGCCTGAGATGTGATATAAGCTAGTGGAATCAATCCAGCGTGAGCTAAGGTACGAACATGCTCATGAACTCGGCTTGAATATCTTGGGGCCTGGTGCATCAATAGGCACCTCAAGTGCCTGCCCTTTAGCTGGAGCTACTAGGGGCTCCTTTGTCGCAGCTCGCACGGGTGCTCTGGCTGCACCGCGTGGTAATCAACCCGATTTCAGATCCTCCGGTACGGGTCCTCACCATCTGTGAGAAAGAATATAATATAGAAGTTTAGAATTGGATGTCAACAAATTTCACACGACAATGAATCAAAGAAGTATATTTTTTCCTAATAGTTCGATAGCCTCCCGATGATAAGTACAGATGTCTCTGTACCGATCCGCGAGACTCTAAATATCGACTTGTGAATCACGACACATATGAACCTAGAACTCGGATACCAACGTTTCACGACCCAACTTTCCCTCCGTGAGAAGTCGCGACGGCTCCTAGTCTCCTCGACTGGTCAAGCGTAACATTTGCGGAATAGCAACGAAAATGAAACATAAATCTAAGCCATTAACAATAACCGAAATTAAATAGTTGATATAATTGTCGCTCGGCATATACAATAACAACTCTCAACAAAATACAAGAAGAATTTTCCGAAGACCCGAAACATAAAAAGTCACAAGCTTCCAGGAATTTACTATTTGTTCTATACATCAGTATTTAGAAGTAGTAGAAGAAAAACCACACAAGAGATAGAGGGGGTCTCCTAGGTCTGCGGACGGGACAGATGTACCTCGAAGTCTCTGTAGCAACAAGTGCACGACTAATAACGTGGCTGGAATGATGTACCTAGATCTGCGCACGGAAACATGTGCAGAGAGTAGAATGAGCACAACAATGGTACCCAGTAAGTCGAGTAGTGACGAGGTCAGCTCAGGCCCAGTGCTAAATAATAAATGAAGCAGAAAATATACAGTATAATAATAGACCAGAACTAAGTAAAAGGAAATAGAGCAAATGATAGTTCAACATACATAATAAAGAACAAGGTATCTCCCGAGATAACGTCTCCTAGTCCCAAAATAAATATGCAGGGAGAACTCCCGAGGTACCGCCTCGTAGTCTCAAAAGTAAATATGCAGGGGGGATCTCTCGCGATACCATCCTGTAGTCCCAAAGCAAATACACAGCTCAAATAAATGAAGATAACATATTCAACAAGAGAATCTACAGTTTAGACTAAGTATGAGTCAAGAAAGGAAGCAGGAATTCACTAAGCATGCTGCAAAGAGTTCAGATAAGAAGTTAATTCATGTAGACATGCTATTATAGGCTAACATAATAACTAAACATGCTAGCATACTCAATTAAGATGAAAACAGGTAATTTCTTAGTAAAAATTGGGTTTTGCAGCAAATAGCCCATGTACACACTCGTCCCCCACACAATGTTAGGAAAGCCACTTACCTTGAACCAAGCTCAATCAATCGGTAGCAATGCTTTTCTCATGAATATCGGATTTCGAATGGCCCAAATCTAGCCAAAATCAATTACATACCATAAATATATCTATAAGAAACTAGTGTAATTAATGAAATTTAAAATAAAGCAAGAAATTAGGAAATTGACCCTAAAATCCTCCACGGGCCCAAGGCTAGGAATCGGGTAAAAGTCACAAAATATGAACACCCATTCACCTCACGAGTCCAAACATATAAGAATTACTCGAATCCGACCTCAAACCACCTTTCAAAGCTCAAAATTTTAGTCCGTGAAATTCCACCATTTTCCCCTAAAAGTCCAACTCAAATCCCTAATTAGATGTTGAAAATAGCACTATATTCATGAAATATAGTCCAATCCGGGTTAGAATCACTTACCCTAACAATCTCCTTGAAATTCTCTTTTCTGCCAAGCAATCTCACTTCTGCGATCCTCTAACCGCACCTGCGGTACCGCACATACGGAAATACCATCGCAGGTGTGTACATAACTTAAGTCCCCTGGGTCCGCATCTGCGAGAGGAGGGCCGCACCTGCGGTTCCGCTCCAACGACAAAGGAGTCGCACCTGCGACACACACTGCACCTGCGCACTGTCCAACACAACTTATGCGCACTTACCTACGCACTTGCGAACACAACTTGGGCTGCCAAATTCCACATTTGCGCTCCTTCATATGCACGTGCGATTCCGGACTTGCGGTCTCCCCTCCACAGGTGCGAAACACCAGAAACCAATAACCTACAGCAAATGCCTAAGTCCAATTTTCAATCTTGTAGGCATCTAAAACATACCCGAGGCCCCTGGGACCTCAACCAAACATACTAACCAGTCCTAATACACCATACAAACTTAGTCGAGCCCTCGGATCACATTAAACAATTCTAAAAACACGAATCACCCTCCGATTCAAACTTAATTAATTTGAAACTTCAAATTTCCACAACTGATGCCGAAACCTATGAAACCACGTCTGATTGACCCCAAATTTGCAAACAAGTCACATTCAACCTTACAGACCTACTCCAACTTCCAGAATCGGAATCCGACCTCGATATCCAAAATCTCAACACAAATCGAAATATCCAAAAATTTGACTTTCGCCATTTCAAGCCTAAATAAGCTACAGACCTCCAAAACATAATTTGGATATGCCCCTAAGACAAAAATCACCCAACAGAGCTAACGGAATCAATGAAACTCCATTTCGGAGTAGTCATCACACAGTTCCGACTATGGACAAAATCCTAAGACTTAAGCTTCCATTTAGGGACTAAGTGTCTCAAAACACTCTGAAACCACAACCAACACCTCCTGACAAGACATATAAGAAGAAAGAGATACGGGGGAAACAATAAATAGGGTATCGGGGCTATAACTCTCAAAACAACCGGCCGGGTCGTTACAACCTTCCCCTTAGAAGAACAAGAACCGTTACCCATAATCTCACCGGTTAGCAGAATAATAATGAATGTGACATAATAATTTAATAGGCACCCTAATATACCTTTAAATATAAGGTGGAGACTCTCTTTTATCAACAATAGAGAAATCACAAGTTGAACCTTGTTTTGATTAGTGCAAAATAGGGTGCAACAAATATCACGGGAGTCCAGGCCACAGACTTGGGGGACTACCAGCATCTGAGCGAGAAAGTTGCAACGTTATTGAAGAAAGGCCATCTTAGGGAGTTATTGAGCGGCGCAACCAAGAACAATTATTTCCACATTCAGAACAACAAAGAACACTCAAAAATAGAGGAAGACCCTTCTCGACTAACTATCAACATGATTTTCGGAGAAAATAAAATCATCGGTAACTTTCTCGGCAACCAAGAAAACAAAGGTATCAGTGACCCAAAACAAGAGACTGTAGGAAGTCACTAAAGACGACATCACCTTCATAGAGGAAGACGCTGACGGACTGTTCTACCGCATAACGACGCCCTAGTAATTTCTCTTAATGTTCTATATTTTAAGATTAAACGTGTTTTGGTTGACCAAGGAAGCTCAGCCAATGTCATTCAATGGAGAGTGCTGGAATAAGACAAATTAATCGGAAGAATTATTTCGGCAACAAAGCTCCTCGTTGGGTTCAACCTTGCAAGCGTGACAACCCGAAGAGAGATCCTACTGCCCAGGAACGTCGAAGGGTTTACAAAGACCACCTTATTTGAAATGGTGGATGGTGACATGGGCTACAACCTAATTCTCAGTACACCATGGTTGCATGACATAAACTCCGTACCATCAACATACCACCAATTGATGAAATTCTCGACCCCGGAGAGAATCAAACAAATAAGAGAAGATCAACTGATACCAAGAGAAATCAATCCAATGTCAGTTTCTAGCAGTAAAGGGAAGGAACCCAGCAAATAGAAATTATAGGAACTAACACCTACTCCTAAGCCGAGCGAAGATGATAAAGGTGAGGAGTCATCGGATTGCCACCAGGTACCTATATACTTTCAGATACAGAAAGTGACAATGCGACCAGCTCCACGAGAGAAGAACTCGAAGAATTGGCTTTGTTTGAGGAACTCTTGGAGAGAATATTTTACTTGGGAACATAACTAAATCCCAAGCTGAATTCAGGATTTATTAATTTCCTTAAAACTAACATTGATTGTTTTCCATGGTCGCACTCGGATATGAAATGTATTCCACTAGAGGTAGCCATACATAAGAAAACCCCTGACCCAAGCGTCCCTCTGGTAAGGCAAAAGAAGCGCCCTGTAGACGAGGTAAGAAACATGTTTGTTGAGAAAGAGGTAACTCGATACTTGACATTGGTTCAATTTAGGAGGTAAACTATCCCGTCTAGCTAGATAATGTAGTTGTAGTTCCAAAAATGAATAACAAGTTTTGAATGTGCATGGATTATAAAGACTTGAATAAGGCCTGCTCAAAAGACTCGTTCCCACTACCAAATATTGACCAAATGATTGATGCAATGGCCGGGCACGAGTTAATAAGTTTCCTTGGTACCTATTCCGGGTACAACCAAATAAGGATGAACCCGGAGGATCAGGAAAAAATATCGTTCATGACAAACTTTGGCACATATTGTTATAATGCGATTCCCTTCGGGCTTAAAAACGTCGGAGCCACTTATCAGAAGCTAGTGAACAAGATGTTCGAGAAACAAATAGGTAAAACGATGGAAGTTTATATAGATGACATGTTGGTAAAGGATTTGAATGCATGTGATCATTTAAAACACCTCCAAAAAACCTTTGATATCCTGATAAAGCATAACATGAAGATCAAAGGGGATTGAGGTAAATCCCGATAAGATCAAATCCATTGTGGACATCCTAGAGCAACTGACAAGCATGAAAGTAGTCCAAAGTCTAATCAGAAGATTGGTCACTCTAAGAAGGTTCATCTCTCGATCCTCGAACAAAATGTCATTACTTCTTTTCACTTCTGAAGAAGAAGAAAGATTTCGAATGGACTCCAGAATGTCAACAGGCCTTAAAGGACCTGAAATGTTATCTATCAATCCCCCGGCATCTATCAAAGTCGTGGGAAAGTGAACAACTACTAAAATACTTAGCAGTCTCGGAGGTAGTGATAAGTGCCTTTCTAGTCCGGGAGGATGAAGGTACACAATTTCCTATCTATTATGTTAGCAAAATGTTGTTAGGAGCAGAAACTCGTTATCCGAACCTCAAAAAAACTGGCCTTAGCTCTCATAGTCGCCTCTCAAAAGCTTAGGCCTTATTTCAAGTGCCACCCAATAGCCATTGTGATAACCTTTGCCCTGCGGAATGTCCTTCACAAACCTGAGTTGTCAGGTTGGTCGGCCAAATGGGCAGTTCAAATCACCAAATTTGATATTGAAATAAGCCTAGGAGTGCTATCAAATCACATGTTTTGGATGACATAGTGGACGATTTCATTCCCGAGTTACTGCCTTTGGCTGCTAAAGAAGTGGTGATGATGTTAGAAATGAAATCATGAGTTTGGACCTTCTTCACAGACTGAGCTTCCAATGTGAAAGGGTCGGGGCTCGGGGTGGTCCTTATCATGCCTTTGAGGGAAACCCTGAGGCAGACCATAAAAACAGTTTCGTTAACTAACAATTAAGCCGGGTATGAGGCTCTGATTGCAGGACTCAAGCTGGCTCGGGAACCTTGCTTCGAGGTCATAGAAATCAAATGTGACTCCCAGCAGGTAGTAAACCAGGTATATGGAATTTTTTATACAAAGTAGGAACGCATGGAACAATATGTGATTAAAGTTCAAACTTTGCTTACACGATTTAGGGAGTGGTCGATCATACATATCCCGATAGAAGAGAAAGTAAAAGCAGATGCATTGAGGAATTTGGGGTCGTCCACAGAGATGAAAGGATCTGACTCCGCTACTATCGTTAAACTATACATTCGGTACTGGACGTAGACGGGCATTGTGAAGTAAATACAACCAACCTAGTCTAGGACATGAGCAATGAGTTCATCGTTTATCTTCAGCACGACAAGTTGCCCGAAGAATCGAAGGCATCCAAGGCACTATGCACCAAAGCGGCTCGCTACGGCCTCTTGCATTGACAGTTATATAGGAGATCATTCGAAGGCCAGTTGGCTCGATGTTTAGGAGCCTCACAGGCAGACTACGTAATGAGAAAAGTCCATGTAGGGATTTGCGGGAACCATTTCAGTGCAGATTCATTGATGCTAAATCTAATTAAGGTAGGATACTACTTGCCCCAGATTGAGCTAAACACAAACTCATTCTTTCAGAAATGCGACAAGTGTTAGTGCCATGCATAATTGTTACACCAGCCGGCGATGCTCTTGCGTTATGGTATTGTCCACATGGCCATTCATGAAATGGGGGATGGATATAGTTGGACCATTGCCACCAGGTCCCAAAAAGGTAAAATTCCTTTTAATTTTAACTGATTACTTGACTCAATAGGTTAAACTAGATCTTTTAGCAAAAGATCGCTGAGCACAAAGTGGTCAACTTACTATGGGAAAAAATACTTTGTCGGTTTGGAATACCGAATAAGATTACATGTGATAACGGAACAAAGTTCATAGGGTCAAAAATCACAAAATTTCTTGAAGACATGAAAATCAAAAGGATTACATCTTCACCATATCATTTGACCGCTAATGGTCAGGCGGAATCAATCAATGCTGATACCCAATTTTTTCCTGTAATATCTTTTCAAATACATATATACCTTCAAAACTATGCATTTGCATCAATTAACATTTTTCCATAATTTCTACATTTTTAGGGATTTTTAATTAAAATACCCCAGTATTTTATTTATATAAATAATTAAAAATTGCATCACAAGTGACTTTATAACATTTCATGGTTTAATTTTGTTGTCTGTATTCTTATTAAGCTTAAATTATTGTACAAATAGCCACATTTACATTTTTGGGTTACAATTGCAATAACTTTGCAATTATAGCCCATGTATGCATTATTACATTATTTTACCAGAAAATAGCTCATCATGTTTTTAAAATATTGAGTAATTATTTTAAAGCATTTCTATGCATGAAAATTAGTTTTTTTATAATATATTATTTATTTTATAAAATATTTTTTATCAATTGTTTGGATATTTAACAAATAGCCTTTTATTTTTCCGACCTTGCCTCTTTAATGCTAGACCAAAACCCCTTAATATTAACCCAAAAGGTTAGCCCAAACCCCTTAGGCCCAATCTGCATACCCCGACGTAATAGCCCCCGTTCAATCGTGGTCGTTGATCATTTGATGAACGGTCCACGATGACCCTTACCTTAATTAACCCCTAACTCACCCAAACCCTCTCCATTCTTTCCAGACCGTCGTCATCGTCTCCCCTCATCTCTAAATTCTCTCTCAACCTAACCCTAACCCTAATCGTCATCACCGGCGAAGACCACCCTTCTATGGTGCTCATGTGCATTCTTCGACCACCCCTAGTCTCCTACACTCCATGGCTCTTCGATTTCATGGGTCCTTGAGAAGATCTCAAGGAAATCCAAGTCTTGTTTGAAACTTGTCTGTCTCAGGCCATTTCTCGTTTGTAAGTACGGATTTCTCCTTGTTTTATTTACGAATCCATGGGTCTTTTGACCGATTCTCTTTACTTATGCTATTTTCTGAATACCCTAGTTCGATACTGTCGATTCTTCTCAGGTCTTTATAGATCTGAGATGATTTGAGTATTATTAAGTGTTTTCCTTAAAAAATATCTTGTTTTAATTAATTATTGTTTATTTTATCACTCTTTCTAAACTAGGGTTCATCTCAAACTGTTCTTTGAGGATTTTTCCAAACTTCTCAGTGTTTAACTAATTGTTCCTTCATTATCTTGACTACTTTTCACATGAATATTCAAACCCTAGTTGATTCTGTGATATACTCATTTCTTCAACTTTGTTTCGATACTTTAAGTGTTTCTGTGATACCAGTCGCATTAGTTTACTCCATTTTTTTGGACTTAAATGTTTTACCTGTTAAAACCCAGTATTCTTTGGGGTTTTGCCCTAATTGATCTATGTTAGGGTTCGAAGCATCTTTTCTTGTTAAACCCGGTATTTCTGTGAAGTTTTATTCATTTACTTTCTATTTATGAAACTTGCGTGATTCCTTTGGTAAAATTAGTATTCTTTTGAAGATTCTTACTGATTATTTCCTATTATTTTACCCTGTTAAAATCTGTGTGCACATATCTTATTTTCTTCCTTACTTGTAACTTTAATTGGTCACACTTGCTTTAATTAGTCATCCGTATGATTTTGGGAAATTTATTGATTCCCTATTTGGTATGATTCGGATTCCTTGCCTTAATTAGCTCCCTTGTTGTGATCATTAATTGATTACCCCAAATTTAGGGGTCTATTCCGGACTCCCTTATGTGAATTGATCCTGTGATTATTTGACTGCCCTTAATTAACTGACTTTTGATTCTCTTTACCTTATTTGTTATACCTCCTAAGTACTTAACCAACATGCTTATCGCAGTGCTTAAATCATGTGCCTTCTTGTCTCTTGTCTTATATAGCATTCTTATCCTATCACTAAGTATGATTGTAAGATTTGAGTGACTCATTTTTAGACCTTAAATCAGTATGCCCTAGTCAATTCCTGCCTGCTCTGTGTCCCTATTAACTAGCATGAATGCTTTCACCCTTCTTCTTATGTGCTTCTGTTTCAAACGTCCTGTGTTCTCAACCCCTTGCTCCCTTTTGTGTAACTATTTGTTAACCTAGAACTAATTAATAAGCTCAACTTGAATCTGGGCAATGTGATGCTTTGTGACTGTGTTGTTGTTTGCTGAACCTTCCTCTCCTTCATAATATTTTCAACATGTTTTTTCACTCCTAAAATGTTTTCTAAACTATTGCCCCTCCAGTGTGTGTATTTCCTAGGAATCCATGAGATTCCTCCGAACTCTGGCACACTGGGGCTGGCCCTTCCACACTGCACAAAGACTGTTTTCTTTAAAGGATCCTTGGTGTGAGCATTGCCCGAGGTCCTGAGGTCCTTGGGAACTTTGATGCACCAGGATGCCCTATTGGGCATTATGAGATATGGTACTTTGGATATGGTTGAAGGCCTGGTTCTCCAGGTTTACTTTGGGCCTTTTCAGGCTCCCTATAGCATAGCTCTGTTCATTTTGTAATTCATTTGTTATATGGTCTGTAATAATAATCCTTGTAAATAGATATTGGGGAAATTAGTAAAAAGGGAAGGGATTCTTATATAATTTTTGTGGAAAAACTGGGTAGAAATCATGCCCTTAGTATTATTATGACTATTGCTTGCATTAGAAATCATGTTCTTGGGTTTATTTTCTTGCATTAGAAGCCATGCTCTTAGGATTGTTTTGGCATATTAAAAAAACGAACATGTTGTAGGTGCATTATGGTAGTTGTTGTGAAATTCAGCTTTCTAAATTTCTGCATAACCATGTCCACCTAGGAATTCTGTTACTAAGCTACTATTGTTACTGTATAACAAAAGACGTACATTCTCCTATGTGCATTAGAAACCAGGCTTTAGTACTTTATTGCATTCTCTTTAATACCACACCTGCATCATGTAAAATCAGCAATTATCATGTCTATAAGAGTGTTTAAAAGCAATCCCAACACCTAGATATCATGTTATAGAGATAAATGTGTATAAAACCAGTTCTGTAATATTCAACACTTATACAGCATGCCTATAGACATAACGAACTCAACTGTCTGTTTAGAATAACTTGTTAGTACTAAGCCTCTAATAACAATTAGATATCATGTTTATAGGACATCCCAGATTTACACCTAAGCAAGCATGTGGGGTAATTAACTCTTATAAAAATGGTAAAACTGTGCTTTGTTTAATTATTTGTGAACTGCCCAGATTCACCAAGACAGGGGAAACACGATCAATGTGAGCGGGTTAAATGTTTCTCACCAGATGGCATTTAGTGAAGAATACTCCCTAGTATTAAATAGGTAGACGTTGCAGAGAATTTTGACATTCATAGCCCGCCGTTACATATTTATCAATTTCCCCCTTTATTGTCATTTAAGAGGGACTTGATCCTAGGATCTTATTTCCTAGGTATCGCTATAAATAGTAGATTTTACAACCATTGTAAGGACACAAAACCTCTTGCAAAACATTTGCTACATTATATTCACAAGCTAAATAATACAACTTCACTTTCTTTTTTATTGCTCTTATTTTTGTCCTCGGAAGCATCGCTCCCGAAGCAAGGCCTGCCATTCCCTTTGATTTTAACACTAAGTCTTATTTTCAATCTAATTTATTTATCATTTTAAAGTAAATCAGTTCGCTTGTCTATAAACCACGTAGTAAATTCAACTGTACAGTTTTACAGTATATTTTACTACACACCTAGCCTTCAAAATAATATCACACCTTTTCTCGTTGAATCCTGCACACAAGAAAGGGTAATTTAAAAGGGATAAGTTTTCTCCAAATCTTCTTATAGAAATGAGATTTAGCACTATTAGCCTGATCAAATTCTACGCTGAAGTAGTGGTAAAAAGAACCAGTACCAGTTGGAACCCAAATAGGAAAATATAGACTGTTAGAATGACCAATGTTTATGGACTTTAACTGTTTAACTAAAGACCCAGGGAACTGAATATGTTCTATCTACAAGGCCACATCAACCATTAGCAGAAAGATCCCTGATAATTTGGTTCCTAAGAGGTTCTTCAAGTGTATGAAACGAGGATGCATTACATTATATATATGATATAGCATAAGAACGTAAACATTATCTGTGTAGTCTCATCATATATGAAAATAATAGTTATACAATGAATATCATAACAACTATCATGACATATATTATTTTCCCATAGCGTGTTAAAGAGGAGTCTAAAGACAAAATGTGATTCTTTCGGACTCAAAAAACTAAAAATGTGTGGAAAAGAAACTAGTGACAATAACATATATATAACGTTTTTTTAAAGGGCGCTATACCTTAACGGTCATTTGCCCACTTAAGTATAGCGCCCTTTTAAAAGGAGCTATATATATAACGCCCTAACTTACCGAGCTATATATATTATGTGGGCCCACCAATAATTCTTCTGGGTTTAACTGACATAATAATAATTCAATTGGGTATAGCGCCCATATTTAAGGCGCTATACCTCAAATAATTGTATCCCCCAAACTGGTTTTTGTCTTATTTAAAGAGGTTAAGGATTTCGTAAGAATCCATTCATAAATAGTCTCAAGTCATCTGAAATATTTCTTCGTTAAGTTGTTTTGCATTTTGTCATAATGTCTGAAGAGCGAAGAATTAAAGTTCCATTATATCGGGGGGAGGGGTGTGAGGTGGCGAATAACTCAGTAAGCTATAGTTTATCTCCACAATGTCATGTTAAGTTTCCACTTACAATGGAGTACGATACATTGGTATCGTTGTTATGTTAAAAAAATGAGTGTGAGCAAACACTCGTTGAATATTAAAGTAACCGGAAGATATTCGTATTATGTCATTCCGCAAGAAGTTGCTTGTAATGCTGAGTTTAACATCGAAGACGATGAATCTATGGGAGATTTTTTGAGGACTCCGGATGAATACCGGCATTTCTTGTGATAAAAATGTTGGAAACGTACGTCAAGTCTGAAGATGTTCGCAATAATGGGGTTGTGCAAAGTAGGGATATCCCTCAGTCACCGGGCGGTTATTTTGGAGCAGTTTTAGCCGAATAGGTTCCGACTGAAAGAGTTTGGTCTAATCTAAACTTATCTTCACGAGAAAATGAGGAGCGATGAAATAATTTCTCCCCTATGTTACATAATCCACAAGCCGAGTGGTAAACTTCAATTTTTCTTTGTGTTGCGATGTTTATTTTTGATGTACTGAATTTGTATTAACACTCATATATTCCATAAGGGGTACCGGCCAAATATGAATTTTACAAGTTATGAACCAACGCCCAGTTGAAATATGCCTAGTTTTGGTGTGTTGGATCATGGTGGTCCATCCGAGAGTCATCACCAATAGGATAATGTCCATCATGGGATGTCAACACATTATGATTTGTGAGTGAAGTGATAAAGATATAGGTAAATTTTGGATCAATTGAGTAACTCGTTATTTTGATGGTTGTGCATGAAAGCAAGCAACTTGAAGGTCATGTCCTTGCTCAATTGCCCGAAGATGACATATTTAATCGGGATATATCAGATGCTCAGAGTTAGGAAGAGACTAGTGATTATAATAACGATGTCGATTAGTCTGGAGATGACACACCCTTCCCCGATGAGGGTGATGATGAGGAGGAAGAGAATGTTCAACCTGATTTGACCAGGGAGCATGATCCACCTCTTGTTAGACCACGAGTGTATGAGTCCCACGTGTTGTTTCATTCAAGAGAGATTCCTTACCTTGATCATTTTCCAAGTATGCCGGATGTGGATGCCTTCACAAGGGATATTGACAAAATTTGGATAGCAATTTGAGATGAATCTAGAGCAACAGTGTTGTCGAAGGGCATGTTTTTTCCTGATAAAGCGCGCCTAAGTAGGGCGGCGCGAATGTACAACGTAAAAGAGTGTCACGAGATCACGGTAGCAGAGTCATCTCAAGATGTATACAAGGTTATTTTTTGTAGATGGTTTACGGGTTGTCATTGGATGCAGCGTGTGAGGAAGAAGAAAACGAATATGTGGGTTGTGGGTAAATACATTGGCACCCAAAATTGTGAAATGGACACATTCAATGGGAATCATTTTAACTTGAATGTTGACTTGATTTATCTTTTCTTGATTCCACACATTGAAGCGTCCATAAGGTATAAGATCAAAGACTGTATAACATCTATCCACCAGGAATTGGGTGTACCATTACCAAAAGAAAGGTATTTCTCGAGTGCAAAATGTGTGTTTCAAATTGTGTATGGTAAATGGGATAAGTCATTTGCATCTGTGCCTAGGTCCATGGCTGAATGCAACACTTTAACCCCAGGACTGTTGTTGAATAGAAGCTTGAGCGGAGTTCGGGAATACCAGAACAATTATTCAAACATGTGTTCTGGGCATGTAATCTAGCAATTGATGGTTTTGTGCATTGTCGGCGGGTAATATCCATAGGCGGCACTCATGTCTATGGAAAGTATGATATTAAGTTGTTGATCGCTGTTGTAGCAGATTCTAATAGAAGTATATTTCCCCTAGCTTTTTGTATTTGTACCAATGATAGCCAACAGACGCGGACACTATTTTTGAACCACTTGAAGGTGCACGTTGTTAGACAATGTTCAGGTATTTGTCTAATATCTAATCAGTATAGCGGTATTTTAAGTTTTGTACAGAATTTTTGTGCATGGTAGGAACCGTATTCCTACAACCGTTACTGTGTGAGGAACCTGAAAGCCAATCTCCAAAAGGCACATCCCAACAAGGATTTGCATGATTTAATGTGGATGGCTGCAACAAATTACCAAGAGTGTAAATTTAGGAGGCGCTTGGAATCGATCAGGCAGGAAGACCAAGGAGTCTATCATTGGTTTATGTGACATGAGCTTTACAAGTGGACTTTGCATGCGGATGGTGGCAGAAGATGGAGAATTATGACTACAAATGTTTCAGAGTATTTCAATAAGTTATTGAATTCTGCACGTGGATTTCCTGTCACTGCCATGGTGAGGATGTCATTCAAGTAGATGGCGGAGAGCTTTGTTGAAAGGGCTAGAGGTGCATTATCATTTATGGAAAGGGGTGTTGAATTTATGCCAATACCAATAAAAAGATTTGAGAAATACAAGAGGCAAGCACATTGGCATTCATATGTCACGACCCCAAATCCTAAACCGGCCGTGATGTCGCCTATCTTGGAACTAGGCTAGCCAACAATCACATAATTACAATTTCTGTCAAAAATCCCAACCATTTTTAACATTTCATAAAGTATACAGAATTTCTGAATTCATTAGGAAAAATAAATAGCTAAATAGTCTAAACCATCCCCAAAATCCGGAGTCAACATGTCATGAGCATCTAAGAAATATACCAACAAGTCGACTTTTATAATACAAAGCCTCCGAATGAATAACTAGATACAACAAGAGAAGGGAAAACAGAGATGTTGCGGACGCTGAACAACTACCTCTATATCCCGAACTCCGTTTCCGCACGGAGTAGATGGCTAACTCACACTATCCGCACCTGAATCTACACACAGGGGTGCAGGGAGTAATGTGAGTACGCCGACTAAGATTAATGAAAATAAATCAAGTCTAAGCGGCAAGAAACACATAAAAATCAATATCATCAGTTCACAATATGCACAACCTTTCTTTCTAACAGTATATACATAGATATATGAAATCATCATGCCTCAAAACCAACTTCAAAAAATCCTTTGAAAAATGTGTTTTCCAACTATTTCAGAATTAAAAATAACCGAAGGATTGAGTGTAAAATGAAATAGATCATAAGTAGCCCCTCGGGCAAAAACATGAATCATAAATAGCCCCTCGGGCAGAACATCACTCAGCACCTCACAA
Source organism: Nicotiana knightiana (assembly GCA_005239525.1). Classification (NCBI taxonomy): domain Eukaryota; kingdom Viridiplantae; phylum Streptophyta; class Magnoliopsida; order Solanales; family Solanaceae; genus Nicotiana; species Nicotiana knightiana. Next base: position 39,539 of record ML433050.1, read on the forward strand.
CCACTCAGTATCAGCCCCTCGGGAAACCTCACTGTCACTCATGCCTCCCAATCACTCATCACTCGGCAATCGACACTCAACACCCAGTAGGTACATGCGCTCATTGGGGTGTGTACAGACTCCGGAGGAGCTCCTTCAGCCCAAGCGCTAATATCAAGCCACCTCGTGGCGTATCATATCCTCACAATCAGGCCCTCGGCCTCACTCAGTCGGAACCTCTCAAAAGCCCCTCGGGCGTATCAGTAACATAGGGTACTTGACCCAAAATATCATTTTATATCTCAAAATAGTGTAAATAAGGCTGAGTTTCAAAAATAGTAAAGCTCAAAATGACTGAGTGTAAATCATAAATCAAAAGTGAGGAAATAGCAGTAAAAAGCTTCCAAGAGGTCTAAACAAGTCGGTACGAGGCCCCAAACATGGCTTATAGCCTAAATAATAGCAGTAGTCTTTAGAACACAATTTAATATGTGATTTAGAGTAAATTATACAACTCAATAGTTTCCGTGGAGAGGACCAAGTCCAATCCAAAATTCATTGTGCGCCACATACTCGTCATCCAATATGTGCGTCATTCTAAAACAGTGAGAAATATGGAGTCCGGGGTTTCATACTCCCAGGATAAGATTTATAGCCATTACTTACCTCTACCGGGCCACAATACTAATCCGCGATGCTCTTGAACCTCAAGTTGGAGTCCGATTTCCCCGAATCTAACCAAAACAAGATTAACATCATCAATATATGCTAAAGGAACAAAACCCAATCGAAAACTATCAATTTATACAAAAATCTCGAAATTCACCCAAACCCGAGCCCCAGTTCCACGTCTCGAAATTCGATAAAATTTTCATCACTAGAATCCTCTTCCTCCCACGATTCTATACATACCAAGAACACTAAAATCGGACCACAATTGCACACTCAAATCCTCAAAAGAAAATTCCAAATTCCATGTACCTTTTTTCCCCAAATTTGGGTTTAATTTCATCAATTTTCCGGTTTAATTACTTAGAAAACGTCATAGAAACGAGTTTTATAATCCGGGAACTTACCTCCATTGAAGACCCTCAAATTCCCTCTTCCAAATGCTCTCAACTCAGCTAAATCCGCATGCAACAATGCAGGAAATGCCATAATATTCGCGGAGGCACCATTTTATACTGTTTTGTCCAGTTAATCCGCATTTGTGGACCTTTCCTCGCACCTGCGGACCCGCACCTGCGTTCCCAGGTGCGCACCTATGTAATCCCACTAACAGTCTAATTCTCGCACCTGCGATCCCTTTTCCGCACCTGCGGCTTCACAGGTGCGTCCAATGCTTCCCACCTGCAGATTCCTCCTGTCTGGCCTAACTTAACACCTGCGCAGGGTCCTTCGCACATGCGGCTGCCCGTCCGCATGTGTGGCCACACCAGAAGCTTAACACCAGCAGCTATTTGCTGCAATTTTCCTATACCAAAACACTCCATAGCATCATTCAAACTTAGTCGAGCCTTCGAAACACCGAAAATAACACAAAACACAAAAATTACATACAAATTCAAACCTATGAACTTTGAAACTTCTAAATTTTGCCAATGATGCCGCAACCAACCAAAACACATCCGATTGACCTGAAAATTTGCACACATATCCGAAGTGACATTACGAACCTACTCTAACTGTCAGAATTCCATTCCGCGCCCGATAGCCTATTTTTCCACTGCCAACTGGAAGTCGCCAAAAATTAACTTTCGCCAATTCAAGCCTAATTCTACACTGCACATCAAAACTTAATTCTGAACACACTCCTAAGTCACAAATCACCTAACAAAGCTATCCAATCCAAAAATCCGCATTCCAAGGTCGTTTACCAATAATTCAACTCCGAATTGACTTTTTCAACTATTAAGCTAATTTAAGAGACTAAGTGTCTCAATTCTCCCCACGACCACTCCAAACCCGAACCAACCGACCCAACACAACAGAAATAGGCTAAGAAACATATGATAAAGCAGAAATGGGGGAAACGGGGCTAATCTCACAGAACGACTGGCCGGGTCGTTACATCCTCTCTCTCTTAAACAAACGTACGTCCTCGAATGTGTCTAGAAACATACCTAGAGTCTAGAATAAGTGAGGATATCTTCTCCGCATCTCCCTCTCGGTCTCCTAGGTGGCATCCTCCACCGGCTGTCCCATCCACTGAACCTTCACTAAGGCTATATCCTTAGACCTCAGCTTTCTGAAATGACCACCCAAAATAGCCACTGGTTGTACGTCATATGACACATAACCCTCGAACTGAACCATGCTGAAGTCCAGAACATGAGACGGGTCACCAACATACTTCCAGAGCATCGAATCATGGAACACCGGATGAATACCCGATAAACTGGGAGGCAAGGCAAGTCCATAATCCACCTCCCCAATCCTCTAAAGCACCTCAAATGGCCCAATGAAGCTGGGACTCAACTTTCCCCTCTTCCCGAACCTCATAACACCCTTCATGGGTGAAACCTTCAACAACACCTTCTCCCCAACCATGAAAGACACATCCTGAACCTTCCAGTCCGCACAACTCTTCTGCCTAGACTGCGACGTGCGAAGCCGATCCTGAATCAACTTCGCCTTACCCAACGCATCCTAAACCAGGTCTGTGCCCAATGGTCTAGCCTCGCCCGGCTCAAACCAACCAACCGGAGATCTGCACCTCCTACCATATAAAGCCTCATACGGAGCCATCTGGATACTCGACTAATAACTATTATAATATGCAAACTCCGCGAGTGGCAGAAACTGGTCCCATGAACCCCCAAAATCAATGACACAAGCACGCAACATATACTGCAAAATCTGAATAGTACGCTCCGACTGCCCGTCGGTCTGAGGATGAAACGTTGTGCTCAACTTGACCTAAGTACCCAACTCCCTCTGTACGGCTCTCTAAAACTGAGATGTGAACTGAGTACCTCTGTCAGAAATGATAGAAACTGGAAACCCATGCAATCAGACGATCTCCCTGATATAAATCTTAGCTAACTGCTCCAAAGAATAAGTAGCAACAGGAATGAAGTGCGTGGACTTGGTTAGTCGATCCACAATAACCCATATAGCATCAAACCTCCTCGAAGTACGTAGGAGTCCAACTACGAAGTCCATGGTGATCCGCTCCCACTTCCACTCCGGAATATCAAATCTATGAAGCAATCCACATGGTCTCTGGTGCTCATACTTAACCTGCTGGCAGTTGAGACACCGAGCCACAAACCCAACAATATCTCTCTTCATCCGCCTCCACCAATAATGCTGCCTCAAATCCTGATACATCTATGTGGCATCTGGATGGACGGAATACCCCGAACTATAGGCCTCAACTAGAATCAAATCTCGAAGCCCATCTACATTGGGCACGCAAATCCGGCCCTGCATCCTCATGACCCCATCATCACCAATAACCACATCTATGGCATCACCGCGACGGACCTAGTCCCGAAGAACAATAAAATGCGGATCATCATATTGGCATGCTCTAATCTGATCATAAAGAGAAGACCTGGAGGATACACAAGCCAATACCCGCGGAGGCGGTGATAGATCCAATCTTACCAACTGACCCACTAAATCCTGAACATCAAGTTCTAATGGACGCTCTGCTACTGGAAGGTATGCCAGACTCCCCAAACTCTCCGCTCTGCGACTCAAAGCATTGGCCACTACATTAGCCTTCCCCGGATGATATAAATAGTGAGATCATAATCCTTGAGAAGCTCTAACCACCTCCTCTGGCGCAAATTCAGATCCTTCTTCTTAAGCAGATGCTGCAAGCTACAGTGATCAGTGAAAATCTCACAATGCACTCCATACAAATAATGACGCCAAATCTTCAAGGCGTGAACAATAGTTGCTAGCTCAAGATCGTGCACTGGATAATTCTTCTCGTGAACCTTCAACTGTCTAGACATGTAGGCAACCACCCTACCATCCTGCATCAAAACCGCTCCAAGGCCAACTCTCGAGGCATCAGAGTAAAATGTATAAGAACCTGAACCCGCAGGCAAAATCAATACCGGGGTTGTAGTCAAAGCTGACTTGAGCTTCTGAAATCTCTCTTCACACTCCTCAGTACATCTAACATGAGCACCCTTCCAGGTCAGTCTGGTCATAGGTGCAGCAATAGATGAGAATCCCTCGACGAAACAACGATAATACCCTGCCAAACCAAGGAAACTGCGAATCTCAGTAGCTGACGACGGTCTAGGACAACTCTGCACCACCTCTACCTTCTTTGGATCAACCTGACTACCCTCGCTGGACACCACGTGCCCCAAGAATTCTACTGAATCAAGCCAGAACTCACACTTCAAAAAATTTGCATACAATCTCTTCTCTCTCAAGGTGTGAAGCACAACTCTCAAATAGTGCTCATGGTCCTCCCGAGATTGGGAATACACCAAAATATCGACAATGAACACGATGATAAAAGAATTCAGATATGGCCGAAATACACTGTGCATCAAGTGCATAAATGCTGTTGGGGCATTGGTCAGCCGAAATGACATAACCAGGAACTCATAATGACCATATCTAGTCCTAAAAGTAGTCTTCGGGATGTCTGACCCCTCAATCTTCAACTGATGATAAGAGGAACGCAAGTCAATCTTGGAAAATACTCTGGTACCCTACAATTGATCAAATAAGTCATCTATATGAGGCAAGGGATACTGATTCTTCACCGTAACTCTGTTTAGCTGCCGACAATCAATACACATACGCATAGAACCATCCTTCATATTTACGAACAACACCGGTGCACCCCAAGGTGACACACTAGGATGAATGAACCCCTTATCTAGGAGTTCTTGAAGCTTCTCCTTAATTCCTTAAGATCCACTGCTGCCATACGATAAGGTGGAACGAAATAGGTTGGGTTCCTGGCACCAGGTCAATACCAAAATCAATGTCCCTGTCAGGTGGCATGCCCGGCAGGTCTGCAGGAAACACGTCCGAAAAGTCACGGACCAGAGGAGCCGAATCAATAACAAGAGTCTAACCTCTGACATCCCTCACAAAATCCAGATAAGATAAACAGCCCTCCACAACCATGCGTTGAGCCTTCAGGTAGGAAATCACCCTGCTAGGCATATACTAAGAAGAACCTCTCCACTCAACCCTCGGACATCTAGGCATAGCTAAGGTCACGGTCTTAGCGTGACAATCAAGAACAACATGACACGAAGATAACTAATACATGCCCAATATCACATCAAAATCGACCATGCTGAGTAACAGTAGGTCCACTCGGGTCTCCAAACCCCCAATAGATAGCACACACGACCGATACACACGGTCCACAACCACAATGCACATGAACAGAGGTAACTAAAGACTCACGGAACATATCCAGAAAATGGGCAAAATATGCAGAAACATAGGAATATGTAGAACCAGGGTTAAATAAAGCCAAAGCATATCGGCAATAGACTGAGACAATACCTGCAATCACTGCATCAGAAGGCATATCATCTGGCCTGGCTGGAAATGCATACATACTGGGCTGAACTCCACCTGCTCGACCTCCCCTTCTAGGGCGGCCTCTAGCTAACTGACTACCACCCCTGGCTACCTGGGCGGGTGGTGAAGTAACTGGAGCTGAAGTCGAGGGCTGTCCCTTCTGCTGAGAAGAACCACCGGGACGACAAGGACACAACCTTCACATGTGCCCGAAATCTTCACATTTGAAACAACTCCCTGGAGCTGGAGGCGGGGACTGATAGGAACCCCTGGCACCAGAATGGCCACTGGAAGACTCATGCCTAAGAAGAACTCTGAACTGGTGGTGCTCGAGCTGCACTCTGAGCTGGGAGGGCACCAAATGAAGTACGACCTGGCTGAGAACCACGGGGACCATGCCCTAAAGATGCACCACTATAACATGGGTGGGATGACTGAGGGGGCATGAATGAACGATCTCTACCATGCTGAAACTACCCCCTAGAGGGAGCACCACTAGAACTGCCCGATCCACGAGGCCTATTAGCCTCCTTCTCCTACCGCTCCTGGCGGTGAACCGACTCAATATCTCGGGCAATATTAACAACCTGCTCGAATGTAGCATCTGATACTCTCTCCGAGTCATAAATAAGTTGAGCTGATAAGTGAGGCCATCCACGAACTTCCTAACCCTCTCCCTATCAGTAGGGACCAATTCGGTAGCATGACGATCCAACTCCGAGAACCGCATCTCATACTGCGTCACTGATAGCTCCCCCTGATGCAACTGCTCAAAAAGCATGCGTTGCTCCTCCTGTATGATTGGGGTACATACTTCTCCAAAAAAATAGTGGAGAACTGCTGCCAGGTGAGGGGTGCTGAATCAACAGGCCTGCGCCTCTCAAAAGACTCCCCGCAGGTGAAAGCAGCACCAAAAAACTGAAATGTAGCAAATGAGACCCCACTAGTCTCCAAAATCCCAGCAGTACGTAGCATTCTCTAACACTTATCCAGAAAACCCTGGGAATCCTCGCCCTCAGCACCACTGAATGTTGGAGGTTGTAGTCTAGTAAACCTCTCCAGTCTACGCTGCTCGTCCTCTAGCATAGCCGGAACCACGATGTCCCGAACTGGAGCAACTGGCTGGGCTGGAACCGCCCCTGGTGCCTGCTAGTCCTGAGTACCCTACTCAAGTGTCAGGGCAACTGGAGTCTGACTGCCTCCCCCGGCCTGAGAAGTAGCTGCAACTGCATGAGCGAGGGTGGTACACACCGTCAAGATCTGGGCCAAGGTCTCCTGAAGACCTGGAATAACAATAGGCACTACCAGTGCCTGAGCCTGCCCCGCTGGAGTATCTGTGGCGGGAATCTGACCCTGAACAGTACGGCGATCAATTGGCACTGCCCTAGCTACTGCAGGGGCTGGCCCCTACCTCTACCACGGCCTTGACCGCGGCCTCGACCTCTCGCTGGTCTAAATGGTGGCTAATCATCCTGATCGGTAGCACGAGTCCTCACTATCTATGAGAGAAGGAAACAACAGAAGTTAGATATCCAGAATCAACAAAATTGCACGACATAATCCAAGAAAATGATATTTTTACTAAGGGTTCTGTAGCCTCTCGAAGATAAGTACAGACGTCTCTGTAACGATCCGCAAGACTCTACTAAGCCTGCTCATGACCGTTGAGTCCTATGTAACCTAGGCTCTGATACCAACTTGTCACGAACCCAAATCCTAAACCGGTCTTGATGGTGCCTATCGTGGAACTAGGCTATCCAACAATCACATAATTACAGTCTCTTTCAAAAATCCCAACCATTTTCAACATTTCATAAAGTATATAGAATTTCTGAATTCATTACGCAAAATAAATAGCTAAATAGTCTAAACCATCCCCAAAATCCGGAGTCAACATGTCATGAGAATCTAAGAAATATACCAACAAGTCTACTATTATAATACAAAACCTCCAAACGAATAACTAGATACAACAAAATAAGGGAAAACGGAGATGTTGCGGACGCTGAGTAGCTACCTCTATATCCCCAACTCCGGCTCAGCACAGAATAGATGGCTAACACTCAATATCAGCACCTGAATCTGCACACAGGGGTGCAGGGAGTAATGTGAGTATGCCGACTAAGTAGTAATGAAAATAAATCAAGTCTAAGCAACAAGAAACACATAAAAATCAATATCATCAGTTCACAATATGCACAGCCTCTCTTTCCAACAGTATATACATAGATATATGAAATCATCATGCCTCAAAACCAACTTCAGAAAAATCCTTTGAAAAATGTGTTTTCCAACAATTTCAGAATTAAAAATAACCGAAGGATTTAATGTAAAATGAAATAGATCATAAGTAGCCCCTCGAGCACAAACACGAATCATAAATCGCCCCTCGCGCAGATCATCACTCAACACCTCACAGCCACTCAGTATCAGCCCATCGGGCAACCTCACTGTCACTCATGCCTCCCAATCACTCATCAGTCGGCACTCGACACTCAGCACTCAGTAGATACATGCGCTCACTGGGGGTGTGTATAGACTCCGGAGGGGCTCCTTTAGCCCAAGCGCTAATATCAAGCCACCTCGTGGCGTATCATATCCTCACAATCAGGCCCTCGGCCTCACTCAGTCAGAACCTCTCAAAATCCCCTCGGGCATATCAGTAACACGGGGTACTCGACCCAAAATATCATTTTATATCTCAAAATAGTGTAAATAAGGCTGAGTTTCAAAAATAGTTAAGCACAACATGACTGAGTTTAAATCATAAATCCACACTGAGGAAATACAAGTAAAAATCCCCCAAGGGGTCTAAACAAGCCGGCACGAGGCCCCAAACATGGCTTATAGCCCAAATATAGCAATAGTCTTTAGAACACAATTTAACATATGATTTAGAGTAAAATATACAACTCAATAGTTTCTGTGGAGAGGACCAAGTCCAATCAAAAATTCAGTTTGCGCCACATACTCGTCATCCGATATGAGCGCCATTCTAAAAACAGTGAGAAATATGGAGTCCGGGGTTTCGTACCCCCAGGACAAGATTTATAGCCATTACTTACCTCTACCGGGCCATAATACTAATCTGCGATGCTCTTGCCCTCAAATTCGCTCCCGATTGCTCCGTATCTAACCAAAACCTGAGTAACATCATCAATATACACTAAAGGAACAAAACCCAATCGAAAGCTATCAATTTGTACAAAAATCTTGAAATTCGGCCAAACCTGAGCCCTGGGCCCACATCTCGGAATTTGATAACATTTAAGTCACTAGAGTCCTCGTTCTCCTACGATTCTATACATACCAAGAACACTAAAATCGGACAACAGTTGCCTACTCAAATCCTCAAAAGAAAATTCAAAATTCCATGCACCTTTCTTCCCCAAATTTGGTTTTAATTTCATCAATTTTCTGGTTTAATTACTTAGAAAACGACATATAAACGAGTTATATAATCCGGGAACTTACCTCCACTGAAGACCCTCGAATTCCCTCTTCAATTTGCTCTCAACTCAGCTAAATCCGGATGCAACAATGGAAGACATGCCAAAGTATTCGGGGAGGAAATATTTTATACTGTTTTTCCCAGTTAATCCGAATCTGCAGACCTTTTCTCACACCTGCGGACCCGCACCCATGGTCCCAGGTGCTCACCTGCGTAATCCCACTAACAGTCCAATTCTCGCACCTACGATTCCTTTTCCGCACCTGCGGATTCGCAGGTGTGTCCAATGCTTCCCACCTGCAGATTTCTCCTGTCTGACCTAACTTCTCAAATGCGTAGGTTCCTTCCCACCTACGGAATCACACCGGCGGCTGCCCGTCCGCAGGTGCGGCCACACCAGTAGCTTAACACCAGCAGCTATTTGCTGCAATTTTCCTAAGTTCAAATCTCCGCCAACCATCCGAAATCAATCCCGAGCCCCTCAGGGCCCCAACCAAGCATACCAAAACACCCCATAGCATCATTCAAACTTATTCGAGCCTTTGAAACGCCAAAAAAAAAATACAAAACACCAAAATTACATCAAATTCAAACCAATGAACTTTGAAACTTCTAAATTTCGCCAATGATGCCGAAACAAACCAAAACACATCCGATTGACCTAAACTTTTGCACACATATCTAAAGTGACATTACAAACCTAATCCAACTGTCGAAATTCCATCCACCCCAGATAGCCTATTTTCCACTGCCAACTAGAGTCGCCAAAAATTAACTTTCGCCAATTCAAGCCTAATTCTACACCAGACATCAAAACTTCATTCCGAACACAGTCCTAAGTCCCAAATCACCTCATCCGAGCCAAAAAATCTTCGTTCCAAGGTCGTTTACCAATAAATCAACTCCCAATTGACTTTTTCAATTATTATGCTAATTTAAGAGACTAAGTGTCTCAATTCTCGCCACAACTACTCCGAACCCGAACCAACTGACCCAACACAACATAAATAGTCTAAGAAACATATGATAAAGCAGAAATGGGGGAAACGGGACTAGTCTCACAGAACGACTGACCAGGTCGTTACATCATATTTATAGTATTGCAACGAGTGAAATATTTTTGAATTTCGCACCGCTATCCATCAAAACCGGGGGAATAATATACACACCGTAAATAAATCCAGAAGGTTATGCTCTTGTGGGAAATTGTCCATCTACCACATATTGTGCTCACATGTCATGAAGTGCTTTCAAAATACAAGTTTCACAACAACCAGCTACGTTGATAAAGAATATATTGTTGCTGCATACTTTAACACCTATAGTGGGCAGTTACAGTTAGTGGGTGTTGAGGATTATTGGCCGCCGGAACCATTTAAAATGGTGTGTAACAAGGAGTATTTGCGTCAATGACATGTGCAAAAACAAACAGGTATATGGAACCAAATGGATTCTAGTGATATCATTTATGCGCGTAAATGTGGCATATTCTCGCAAACAGGACACGACCGTCGTAAATGTCCTTCAGCTGTATTGGTTAGCCGTGGTAATTAAGCTCATGGTGGAAGCTCATCCAATATGCTCAATTATCAAGGGTACACGTAGTGTTTTGTTTTTGTAATTTGTTGTAATAAGCGTATGTACTTGTTCATATTGCATAATGTATGAAATAAAATTATGTTTACATTGGTGTTATGTCTTATTGATATTTAGCATTAATACTTCAGTACAATAATTTAACATACACCCCAAGAAAAAAAATTTATCATTCACCATTATCGTCGTTGTCTGGCACTATTTCATTGTCATTGTCTTCATCTTCTTTGTCAACATCGTGTACGCACCCTTCGGGACCGAGGGCATCATAATCTAGGCCCCAATTGACACACATTTCTCGTATTTCATCGCTATCATCAATAAGACAACTTACTTGATTTCTACAACAATATGGGACTCCAATGTCCAACGTCTATGGTAAAAACTTAAGTAGTCCCCCCCCCACTCGAAAACTGTTGGGAAAACAGCATAATCATCGTCTTTATGAAATTTATCATTTTCTAATAAATCCCAGTACAGATCCTCCGTTCCTCCCAGGAAGTTAAGATCATCCATTACATGATGAACATCTAGTGACATTTCCATCTCTAGAATCTCCTTCATCAAATCACTTCTGGTTCAACTTTGTGTGTGTTCGTCTGGAAGGTTGCAGACAGTGCTTGTGGCACAACAAGCCCGTGCCAGCAACATAGTACTTCGTAATCACACCGTTTTGAGTAAAGGGGAATCCATTGTAGTTTTTTGCCCCAAATTCGCATACCTTCAGGCGTTGTAGAATGAGTTTCACCCTTAATTATGTGCCCTGTAACGTTGAGATCAGTGTATATATTGATAGGCTTATTTTCCAAGGTTCTAAGAACACCATACCACTTGTCATCAACCAAGTCAGTGTAGAAACCTAACATATTTTTTTCAAGGTAGGGATCGATAGTGTTAAGACGTGTTCTATAGTAATACAAAAAAACCTGCGCCTGTGAAAGATCCTCAACATCCCTCGTTGATCAGCCATAACTCAGTCGACACCCACTATCCAAATCTCATGTCGGACAACCATCAGCAACTTTCGATGGCTCTGGAAGACCAAGAAAATACTGATCTCACTCTTATCACATACTGGTTGTGGCCGTGATCAACAATGAAGGTGACAGGGTCACCTGCGAAGTTCCTGAGTAAGCTAAAGTCTGAATGACGACATATCACTATGAGCATGGTCTGGCTCATGGTGGTCACCCGACTGATCAACTCCAAAATCCTCAACAGGTGACTCAACGTCCCCTTGGTGGAGACCACGTCCTCGCCAACCCCCACGACCTTGTGGGACACCCCTACCTCTCTGTACACGCCTGCCACGTCGACCACGTTCCGGCTCGACTGCTGGCCCACGATGGTACTGCTCTGGCACCCGATAATCAACCTTGTATCCTAAGCGCTCATCATCTCGGGCTTGCCTCAATGTTCGGGAAACCAGATCTATAACCTGCCAGCCATACACGTGCAAAGTGGATGCTCCCTCACCGATATACTACTGCATCTGCAGTCCCAACTGGTAGAATAATGTAGGCTAATAGCCCGCACAACATGTAAAATATTAATTACGGAATGCTAGGTTAACGTTATAAGTAAGTATACTAAATAACATAACAGTACCTCGTGCCTCCCGGCGTATGGAACGTATCCGATGAAAATTCGGGTAACACTACACTACCAGCCCATTTACTCATGCTCCCCATCCGTCCGGTCAGGTGGAGGGGGCACGAAATCAGGTCATGTTGCTGCTCCCAAATATCGATCTACGCCTCTAGCCATGCCATATATATATATGGTCATCCCTGGAACGATCATCCTGATGGTAATGTGTCCTATGGCAAGGGGGCAGCGGAGGTACAAGCTGCGATCGACCAAAATGGCGAAGGACTCGCTCGGTGACATGATGCTAGACAATATCGAGACACATCAATGGGACGGAAGAGCTCCACATAATTTGGTCAGTAGAGCAATAATCAGGCAAACCAACTATTAGCTCGTCACTGTATGGCCTCCAAATGAACTATTAAGCAAAATAGAAACCGTAAGTATACATAACACATATTAAGGCAGGCCAAGTAAACTTAAGTATACATTTACTTGTGCGGCCTCCAGCAAATCCAACAAATCCCTACAATAGGGGAGATTATGTCGAGCCTTGTACTAGAGTTTGTATCCCCGCCTATCAACCCACCTATTAGCTAAAGGTAGAAATGGTGGAGATGGTGCATCCAGAACGAAGGGTGGTAGAGGTGGTTGCAACTGAAGGAACCACTCCTAGGCCCAAACCTAATATACAATGTTGACGTAAAATTTAAGGTATATTTTTACTATGTATGTAATAATCATGAAATAATTGACTATGTATTCACTTGATGCAGCGGCAGAAATCCGACAACATCTCGCTGGGTGCCCATACGCGCCCGACACATCCGCTGTACAAGTAACCAAGAACAATAACACCCCAGTTGTAATCATGTAAGTCATTAGCCGCTCAAGATGATGAATAAATCTCAAGCTAACTAGGTTTCCCGAATTGTTCGGGAACAATAACCTTCCAAACATAAGAGGAAACAACAACCTCGTGTACCAGTTAATATGAAGATACAGTGTATCATCCGTAATGTCCGCATGCATCGTCTCAAGATGCAGCTGGACAGGCATCAACTGTAGACAACTAGCCCCAACCAATGTAGACTTATCTGTTGGCCAGAAACCGGTGAGCCGCTGCAACATCTCCAGGTACTGCAAATCCGCATAATCTATGATGGCATGTGGTAAAGAAATAGGATATTCATCAATCGGAAACCCATAAAGAACATCCACGTCTTGAGGCGTGATAGTGGCCTCGCCAATGGGTAAATGGAATGTGTGTGTCTCCAGTCGCCACCGCTCTATCAAAGCCGTGAAAAATGACCAATCCAGCTGCAGTTGGCCAATATCAATAATCCTATAGAAAACCATATCCTGCAAGCGTCTGACTATGCAGGGATGGAGATGGTGGGCTGATGTTTTATACGTCAATACCACACAAGAGGGGGGTGATTTTTGTGGTGTCAAATTTTTGAGTGCAGTACCTAAAGAAGAACCTGGTTCTTCTTGGTGTTCCAACTTCTACAGTTTGCGGAAAAGTAATTGCAGATTTAAAGAACACAACAATTTTTACGTGGAAAACACCTAGCTCAAAAGGTGAAAAAACCATGACCTACTTCCCAGTAGGATTTTCCCAATCTCTTCAATATATCAATGATCCAAACTGCATTTACAAAATAAACTCCTTTTTAAACCTAAGGACTAACTCTAATCCCTTTAAGGCAAACTAGCCTCTAGCTATTTGCGACAAACTTCAAGTTAACTCTTACTTAACAGTGTGTACCTATTACAATTGCTTCTAGATAAAGCGGAAAGACACAATATGTAATCACCTACTACAAATAACAAGACTCAAAAGTCAACAGATGGAAGTGGTTCTTCCCAGCTGGTTCAAGTAGCTTTTGTGTCGCACAAGGATTCTGCTTGCAAAATTTCTTCGGTAATTTTGCTTTCAGTTGTGGTTTCACGTATATGTTTGTGCGTAAATTCTTCAGAAGGAATGCGTCAACATTTTATAGAGTCAGTAGTTGAGACGTTGTTGTTCAGTTCTAATGCAACTCTTCTTTGGTGGAAGAGTTTCTGTTTATCTCAATTTTCTTGATCTTGATTCTGTTGTACCTGAAATTGAACTCCATCATCTTATCAATTTGCAACCTTTTCGCTTAGGAGATAACCTCTTAGTTCACAGATAATGTTTATCTCCTATGCATGGACGCTTTTCCTACCAATGGGTCTGTTTGAATATGTTTGACTATGTTTGCCCTGATGGACCTGGTTCAATTGGGTTGGCATTTGTCAATATTCAAAACCATGCAGTGACTTGATTCAACAAATTCCCCCTTTTTGATGATGAGAAACTATGTGCTTAACCCTGTACATACTTCAATCCAACATAGACATTTTTTTTATAGATTTAAGCATTCATCATAGAGAAACCAAGTTCATTAGGTTATAAATATAACAAAGAGCATTGAAATTGTGAATTTGAAAAGCACATATCTTCCCCCTTTTGGCATCATCGAAAAGTTGCAAAATGATAAACTTACCAGAAGTATTAATAATTACTCATGCCTATTGAGGCAACTGCAGATGCAAATCATGAATTAATCATCAAAGGAAACCAATCAAATGTAAGCTATTTAAGAAACTGAGACAAAATCAATAACCAAACAGCAAAATTCATTGATTAGATAGCAGATCAGGAACCATACAAAAAAATTAAAAACAGTCACAACCATGAGCAAAAAAGAAAACAGAAAACAGAAAGCAAAACAGAATTTAGACAATCCTAAACTGGGTCATAGAGGGGGGTTTTGGAGGCACTAGACTCCTAAGGCTGAGAAAGGGCAGAGGAGGTTGTGGTCTTGGCTAGAATAAGGGAAAGCATTTGATGAAGAACATCCTCATTCTTCTCCTTTTATTTGGCTAATTCAGCTTTGAGAGCATCCGGCTCAGCTTCAACCTCAATAAGGCGAGATTTCAAACGAAGGTTCTTCGCATCCTTGATCTCACCTTCCTGCACAAGCATCCTAACCTTGATATTAACACGCTGGATGAACCAGGTTCATCCTCAGGAATATTAACAATGTAGTCACAGGTCAGCAGCGTATTCTTCCCAAAGTAGTCCTAGCAGTAGCCATTTTAGTTTTCTTCACTAGAACCTTGAAGTGAGCAAGCACAACAGTCAGGATAAACCCATAAGGTATAGTATGTTCCTTTGATCCATTCACAACCATGTCCAAGAGCTGGATGATGAAGGCAGGCCAATTGATCTGTTTACCCCTATACAAGCACTCCATTAGCGTGAGATCCATGTAGCTGGAAATGTGCCTTCGCTCTTGCCTAGGCAGCAGAAACTTTATTACAAACTCGAAGAACAGTTTGTGATGAGTCCTCATCTCACTCTTAAAAACTGCCCTGGGCTCAAGTTCTTGCTCATTCTCACAGAAAAACCAGGTGATTGGAAGAGCTGAGGGAAAACCATCCAGATTAGGCCATCTTTGCCTAGTATAATCATCATAACCCTCAGAAGGGATATGTAGCACTTCCCCCAACTCCTTTGCATCAAACGAAATCTCAACCCCTTGAACTTTGGAGGATACCCTTCCATCTTTAACAATTGCGTTGGCCATAAATTCAACCAACTCATTCCTAGTCAGCTTTCCCTCAAGGTGAAGAACCATTTCCTTCCACCCTTGCACATCCAAGGTATCCATCAGGAAAATCATCCCTGACTTCTCAAGGTCTCGAAATAGCTTCCCCTTCAAGATAGTATGCTTTCCAAACATTGTGAGTTTGTCAGTCTCCTCACCAGACACTTCTACTTCTTCTCCACTCCATTTATCATCTTCAACAATCTTTACTTTCTTTGACTCAGACATAGTCCTCTTTGCAATTGTTGAGGGTGTGGAAGACACAGATGCTGACTTCTTGGAAGAAGCCTTGGCTTTCTTGGGTTTTGGTGTCTCAACCTCAATTGGTGTTGGTTGCTCCTCCTGTTGGACCATGTCCATCTTATCATCATCAACATGAAATGCCTCAATAAGCTCTCCAACTTTTGTCTTTCCCTTGGCATACTTCTTCTTCTTGGTCTCTCTCAGAGCTTTTTCCAATTCTTCTTCTCCTTTCCTAACGGTGCTTCTAGTAGCACGACTTTTGGGGGCAGGAGAATCAGGACATGATGAAGCTTTCCTCTTCTTGGTTGGAACCGGGGTATTAGCTTTCTTGGATTTTGGAGTTCTCTTCTTTTTGGGATTGTGGGACTCACCCAACTTTTTCATCAACTCAACCAACGTTTCCTCAATAGGTTTCCAGACCTGCTGCTGCTTCCCCAGAATTTTTTCCACATAAAACTGCCACTCCTTCCTTAACAATCAGAGGAGCAGGGCCACAAATAGCCAGAGTGGCACCTTCCTTCCTAGATCCCCTTTATTAACTCCCTTCTCCCTCTCTCTCAATGTTTACATTTTTCCCAATTTTTTTTCGCCTATCCGGTACCTCTACATCAATTATCGACCCAATAGAGATAAACTCGTTTTCAGCCATTTCAGTTGCAGACCCAACTTCAAGATTTCCCTTTTCAGTGTTAGATGAACCTGGTGCTTCATCCTCATTTGCAGATTTGAAGGAATAACTAGAAGATTCAGAGTCTTGGACCTTGCTAGCTTGAAGTATCTCATTTAAATATCTGGTACGAGATTTAGATGCAACTATTTTCCTGGCCAACATCTTTAGTCTATGTTTTTTGGGGGCTGGATTAGGGCTACCTGTAAGGGCTGGGACTGATTAGGGTGAAGGAGTGGGTTTAGGGATAGGTTCAGGAATAGGTTCAAGAACCGGAGGGTTTTGGGGCGTCGAAGACCTGGTTGGAGAATGTTAGATGTGTATCAGATAGAGAATTAGAACTAGTGCCGTCAAGCCCGACCCCGTAATTAGGGTTGGTTGATGAAGATGAAGCAAGGGGTGGTGAAGAATACATTGTTATGAAGATTTGGGGAGAGAAAAATGTTGATTACTTTTGTATGAGAGGAATGATGAACTTGGTTCGACGGTTATGCTTTTGAAGAGGGGAGGTAATGATGGCCTTTTAAAGATTTGGTCATTAGTTGTACAACGGTCATAATTCTTGGTCAAGTGGGAGTCTAATCGCTGCACGAGTGTCAGTGTTTAGACGGTTATGACTCCCTAAATCTAGGCTAATTAAGGGTCGATGAGACTCTTTGAAACGGGTTCATTTTGGGATAAGTACTAATAATTTGAAATGAACCAAATATAGATAGAGTCCTGCTCATGTGTGACTATAATTATTTCACTAAGTGTATGGTGATGAGCACGTACCTTGTCAGTCAGATGAACCAGCAGCGATGAACCAGGTTCATCGTGTTATTGTCTTTAATTTGCCTCAATTTACAAAAATAGAAAATATCATTAGTAACTAGGGAATCATATTAATACATGGCAAAAGAGTATGGTAGTAAAGTCATGATACTAAGCAATGATTATTCTGGTTAGCTACCTATTTTAGTGTTTCTAGCCAAAAAAATTCCATTTTTGTTTTTCAATTAGGTGATCTTAATCATCCCTAATTCTAGCTTGTTTCTCTCAAAATGCACCCTACTTAGTGCTTTAGTGAAAATATCTGCAATTTGTTTGTCAGTAGCACATAATTCGATTGATATTATTCCTTTTTCATAATTATCTCTTAGGAAATGGTGTCTGATATCTATGTGCTTGGTTCACTTATGAGGAACCGGGTTCTGCATCATGCTAATTGCACTAGTGTTGTCATACAAAATAGGAATGCATCCAACCTCTATACCCAAATCCATGAGTTGTTTCTTGATTCATAGCAACTGAGCACAACATGAGGCTGTAGCTACATATTCAGCCTCAGCAGTAGACAGGACGACTGAGTTTTGTTTCTTGGTTGCCCAAGACATAAGGCAAGATCCCAAAAAGTGAGCCATGCCTGAAGTACTTTTCCTGTCAACCAGAAAACCTGCATAATCTGCATCAGCATATCCTACAAGGTCGAAATTACTACCTTTAGGATACCAAAGACATAAATCAGTAGTGCCCTTAAGATATCTCATAATTCTCTTCACTGCAGTTAGATGAAACTCCTTTGCATTTGTCTGAAATCTCACACACAGTCCTACACTGAACACAATATCAGGTCTGCTAGTAGTGAGATATAATAAAGACCCAATCATCCCTCTGTATAGCTTTTGATCAACGGATGAACCAGGTTCATCCACATCTAATTTTGTAGCTGTGGCTATGGGGGTGTCAATTTCTTTTGTGTCTTCCATTTTAAATCTTTTGAGCAATTCTTTCACATATTTTTGTTGATGGATCATTGTTCCATTTGAGTTTTTCTTGGCTTGTCAGAAGTTGCCCCAAATATGATATCATACACATATATTTGCACAACCAGGAGATCCTTACCTTTTTCCTTCAAGAACAAGGTACTGTCAATTTTACCTCGTTTATCCATGTTCTAGCAGGAATTTTGATAGCCGCTCATACCATGCTCTTGGTGCTTGTTTTAGTCCATACAAGGCCTTGTCAAGTTTGTATACATGGTCAGGTGTCTCCTTGCTTTCAAAACCTGGAGGTTGTTTGACAAATACTTCTTCATTTAGATAGCCATCGAGGAAAGCACTCTTTACATCCATCTGATGGAGAGTGAATTCCATATGTGCAGCAAATGCTATAAGAAGTCTGATTGCCTCTAGTCTCACCACAGGAGCAAAGGTCTCATCATAGTCAATTCCCTCTTCTTTACTATATCCTTGGACAAACAGTCTGGCCTTGTTTCTTATAACAGCTCCATCCTCATCGAGTTTGTTCCTGAAGACACACTTTTTGCCAATCACTGATATGTCTAGTGGTCTGGGTACCAAGTGCCATATTTGACTTATTTCAAATTGATTCAGCTCTTCTTGCATGGCATTTACCAAGTCAGCATCTTGTAAGGCTTCAACAATGTTCTTTGGTTCGATCAAGGATATAAAGGCATCAAACACACACAGATATTTCAAGAAGAATCTTGTTTTGATTCCGGATGTCAAATCTGTTATGATGTTCTCAAGAGGATGAGAGTTTTGATATTTGTGTGGTTTGAGCATCAATTGTTCACTTCTAGATGATCCCATGGTGTCTTGTTGTTATGGAGCAGGATCAGGGCCAAGGTCTAGAGTGATTTGCTTTTGAGTTCCCCTTGTCATGTTGCTTGGGGTAGTTGGACCTGGTCCATCACCTGTTCCATGTTCCATAATTGCTTCAATTTGTTCACTTCTTCTGGCCAGTCCAAGCTCCTCATTTTCTTGTTCCGGTCTCTCAGAAAGAGTGTTAGTTTCATAAAAAACAACATGCACACTCTCCTCTACACATAGTTCTTTTGTTATATAGTTTATAAGCTTTGCTATGTGATGAATATCCCAAGAATACTCCGTCATCAATTCTGGGATCAAATTTACCTAGGGAATCTTTTCCATTATTGTGCACAAAGCACTTGCTTCAAAAAGCCTTAAGGTGGGATATGTTGGGCTTTTTCCCTTTGAGTCATTCATAAGGAGTTTTCTCTATCAGTGGTCTGGCCATGCATCTATTTATTATGTAGCATGCAGTGTTTATTGCTTCTGCCCAGAAGCTATGAGGTAGTTTTCTAGAAAGAAGCATGGTTCTAGCCATATCTTCAAGAGTTCTGTTCTTTCTTTCAATAATCCCATTTTGCTGTGGGGTTCTAGGGGTAGAAAAGTTGTGATTTATACCATGTTCGTCACAGAATTCAGAAAACATTGCATTCTCAAATTCAGTACCATGATCAGATCTTATTGATGCTAGTTGATTTCCTAACTGTTTTTGAGTTTTTCTAACAGATGAAGTGAACAAATCAAATGCTTCATTTTTAGATGTCAGAAATAAGGTCCAAGTGAACCTTGAGTAATCATCAACTAGAACCATTACATATTTCTTACCACCTCTACTCAGAGTTCTCATAGGACCACATAAGTCCATATGAACCAGTTCCAACGTCCTGGTGGTACTGACCATTTTCTTGCTTTTGAACGAGGATCTTACCTGCTCCCCCCTTGCACATGCCTCACAAACTTTGTATTCCTTGAACGTAATTTTAGGAAGCCCTACCACTAAGTCCTTAAAGACTAATTTGTTAAGCTAATTCAGACTTGTGTGACCAAGTCTTTTGTGCCAAAGGAGGGGATCACTGTCCAACACACTTAAGCAAGTGAATTTATTTTCTAATAGAGTGACAAGTCTATGATATAGATGTTATTCATTCTTTTTCCCTGCAAAACAATCTTGTCAGTAAGCAGGTTAATCACAAAACATTTTGTGGAAGTGAAAGCAACCAGGTTACCTCTGTCACACAATTGTGACACCCTGATCAAACTATATTTCAAGCCATCTATCAAGTACACATGTTCAATGGACGTATGTCATCCTTACCTACCTTACCAACCCCGATAATTTCACCTTTCTTTCCATTTCCAAAGGAGACATTTCCTCCTTTGAGGTTTTCAAGTAAAAGGAATTGTTCCTTGTTCCTTGTCATATGTTTTGAGCAGCCACTATCCAAGTACCAAATTTGGCTGCTTCCTCTCACTTGAACCTACAAAAAATCAGGGGTTAGTCTTAAGAACCCAAACTAGTTTGATTTTTTTGCTATGAGAGAAAGGATGAATTAAGCTTTTTCTGGCCCAATTTGGTAACCAGCTTTTTCTTTAACAAAGCTCTCATTTCTTCGACTGGACTGCTCTTTTGCAGTACACTCAATTTTGTAATGAAAGTCTTACCACAGTGGGTGTAAATTGTATTATCAAGGAGAGTGAGATACTTGCTTTTGTGATCCCACTTAGGCAATTAACTCCCAAAGCCAAGTCCTCTCCGGTTGCTACTATGATTTTCTTGAAGTCATTTCAAGGCAACAGAGGATTTATTCCATTTAAAAGTTTGATATAATTCATGTTTGACTTTACCAAGTTCTTCTTTAAGTGTCCTTATCTGTTCATCCTTAGTATGCATATTATCTTTTAGTTTTCCCACATTTTCTTCTAACATGATATGCGAATGATCAACAATCTTTTTACTAGTTCCTAGATTTAATCTTAAATTTTCATATTTTAGCTCTAGAATTTTAGTTTCAAGTGGATGAACCTGGTTCATCAAGACAATGTTTTTCTTTTCAGATTCACTTACTCTGATTTCCAGGTTCATGCATTTTACTTTTAGCATTGCACACTCTTTAGAGTTGTTCTATCTCTTTGGTTGTTTCTTCGGAATCATCCATGAAATCAAGTAGCAACTCAGAGAGTTTTTCTTTAGATAGGAACTTTATTTTGTTTTGGAGGTGGGATATACTTACATCTGGTTCTTCATATGATTCCTCATCAGATTCACCAATTGCCATGAGCGCATGTTCTTCATTCTCACCATCTTCTGATTCTTCATCTGAGTTTCCCCCCTAAGCAGCAACCATAGCTTTTGTTGTGGGTTTCTTGGGTTGGACCATTTCCTCTTCTTGTTCCTTCTTTCAAATCTGTCCTTTTTCCATTCCACTTCCCATTGAGGACAGTTCTTGATATGGTGGTCAGTCTTTCCACACTTGTAGCATCCCTCGTTGGCTGGCCTCTCTAGAGTTTTTTCTTTGTTGTAGTTTCCACCTCTAGAGATTCCCTTCTTCCTTATGAGAAAGTTTCTGAATTCTTTGGTAATCATGGCCATCTCGTCTTCCTCCATATCTGCTCCCTAAGTGATTCTCAATGCTAGACTCTTTTCCTTCTTTGGAGAATCCATTTTCATTGTCTGCCTTTTAAGTTTATAGGCAGTAAGGTTTCCAATTAGCTCTTCCAACCTAAGGGTTGCCATATATTTGGATTCCTGGATAGCAGTGAATTTACTTTCCCAGAAAATTGGTAAGACCCTTGTCAGAATATTCTCTACCCTGTCCTCTTCAAGAATGACTCTACCAAGAGACTTAAGTTCATTTGTGAGAGTTGTGAACCTTGTGTACATTTCTTGGATTGTCTCTCCTTCTTTCATAGTGAAGTTTTCATACTGAGAGTATAGTAGAGTACCTCTTGATCTTTTCGCTTGAGGTGTTCCTTCGTGAGCTACTTGTACGGTATCCCAGGTTTCTTTGGCAGTGGTGCATCTTTGAATCCTACTATACTCGTCTGGACCTATTCCACAAACTAGCCACTTTTTGGCCTTAGCATTTCTCTCTCATTTCTTCAGATCCTCAGTAGTGCAGTCAGCTCTAGTTTTTGGTACATCTACTCTTTCACCAGTCTTCTCAATGTGGCTAAAGGACCATCAGTGACTATGTCCCAAAGTTCATTGTCTTCTCCAATCAAGTGATCCTTCATCATGTTCTTCCACCAGGAATAATACTGGCCATTAAAGTGTGGTGTCCTTGCAGTTGATTCACCCTTCCAGTTTTCAGGTGGTGCACTCATTTTGATCTTTTCAAGGTCTTAGCCTTTTCAAGGATAACCCGCTTTGATACCAATTGATGTTTTATACATCTATACCACACAAGAGTGGAGGTTATTTGTGTGGTGTCCAATTTTTGAGTGCAGTCTCTATAGAAGAACCTGGTTCTTCTTGGTGTTCCAACTTCTACAGTTTGCAGAAAAGTAATTGCAGAATTTAAAGAACACAATAATTTTTACGTGGAAAACACCTGGCTCAAAAGGTGAAAAAACCACAACCTACTTCCCAATAGGATTTTTCCAAACTCTTCAGTATAGCAATGAGCCAAACTGCATTTACAAAATAAACTATTTTGTAAACCTAAGGACTAACTCTAATCCCTTTGTAGCAAACTAGCTTCTAGCTATTTGCGACAAACTTCAAGTTAACTCTAACTTGAATAGTGTGTACCTATTACAATTTCTTCTAGATAAAGTTGAAATATACAATATGTAATCACCTACTACAAATAACTAGACTCAAAAGTCAACAGGTGGAAGTGGTTCTTTTAGCTGGTTCAAATAACTTTTGTGTCGCACAAGGATTCTGCTTGCAAAATTGCTTTGGTAATTTTGCTTTCAGTTCTTGTTTCACTTATGTGATTGTGCATAAATTCTTCAGCAGGAATGCTTCAACATTTTATAGAGTCAGTAGTTGAGATGTTGTTGTTCAGTTCTAATGCAACTCTTCTTTGGTGGAAGAGTTTGTGTTTATCTCAATTTTCTTGATCTTCATTTTTTCCTACCTGAAATCGAACTCCATCTTCTAATCAATTTGCAACTTTTTCTCTTAGGAGATAACCTCTTAGTTCACAGATAATGTTTATTTCATGTGCATGGACACTTCTCGTGCCAATGGGTCTGTTTGACTATGTTTGCCTTGATGGACCTGGTTCAACTGGGTTGGCATTTGTCAATCTTCAAAGCCATGCAATGACTTGATTTAACATGGGCCCTAAGAAAGTACCACATATCGCCTACTCTTCTAGCACGGAACGTCTGGGCCAATAATTTTCCCTCCCATATGTACGAACACCTATGCTCGGCCTGTAGCAACAGTAGCTCTAGTGAGGCAGGTCCGGGATGCAAAGGCGGAACCTCCATGACGAACTACTGTAAATCGAACAATATTAATTAAATTATTTTTCTTTTTCATTGCTTAACAGCTTTAAATATATAGCAATATTTTTAATATTAAAATTTATTTGATATTTTTACTATATTGTTAATTAGGTTGATACATTTTCAATATTATAATTTTATATTTTATATGTTACTTTAATATTTTATATGTTAGTTTACTATTTTTATGTTTGTTCATTATTTAATATGTTTGTTTCTTATTTTATATGTTAATTTATTATTTTATATATTAGTTTTTTATTTTATATGTTTGTTTGTTATTCACCTATTTTTTACTATAATAAAATTAAATAATTAATTTTCATAACTATAACTATACATGATTTAATTAATTAATATCATTTTGGTTCCAGACTCGATATTTGGGCCTAGTAGCACCAAGGTATCCAATGTTCTTGTGTTCATGATGAGGAAATTTTTCCTGATTTATCACTGAACAAGTCTGTTATTTTATATGTTAGTTTATTATTGTATATGTTAGTTTATTGTTTTATATGTTAGTTTTATTATTTTATATATTTGTTTGTTACTCACTTATTTTTACTATAACATAATTAAATAATTAATTTTCACAACTATACATGATTTAATTATTAAATATTCATATAACAATACTTAGTTTGACAAATATTGTTATTTTCTCATGTTATTTTCTTACGTTTGTTGACTAGAATTGGAGAGAGTTTGTGTTTGAACTATCAGCTTTTTTGACATATTTTTGGATTTAACAGATACTTAAGTGATTAATCTCAATAACTACAAAGACTCTACGCTAAAGGGCACTACATTTTACTATGCTAAAAGAGCACTATATTACAAATACGAGCACTACATTAGGACACAAGATACCACTACTGGAAACTAAAGCAACAATTTATCTATTTTACTAGTCTTTTAGCAAATAAATAATTTAAACTGAATAAAAACAACAAATTAATTTAATCACAAAACAATCACGAAAATATATATACCACTGTAAAAAGCAACTAATTAACATTTTTTTAACAACTAATAACAATTTCTTTATTTTAGTAAATCTTTTTAGCACGCTAATACTATAGTCCGGATAAAAAACAACAATTAATTAAATCTCAAAACAATCACAAAATAACATAGAGCATATTAAAAATAACTAATATGCATTTTTATACGAGTTAAAAAAAATGAAGTCGGAATACCTAATGGTAGGCTATAATCTCATGTTTTAGTCGTTTAATACATTGCAATTTATCGCATTTTAATTGAGTTTGAGCTTTAATCGCAAGTGTCTTGCACTAATTGTGTGTTTTATGCCTTCTAAGAGTAATTCTGAGCTATGTAAATGTTATGGAATGAATTCAAATGATTTTGAGCTTTGAAGTCTGAGTAAAAGCCCAAGGAACTAAGTCGGGATCGTGTTCGGATCAATGGATGATAGTTAAGAACAAACGAAGAATCGAGCAGGCATATTGTATTGTCTACTAAAATGCACGTAGCGTTTCCCTCACAACTCCATTTGGGCTTCACAATATATGGTTGAAAAGCTTATTCAAAGGGTTACAACTTTTATGTGTTACATATTTTCAAAGTCCCAATAGAACAGGGTGAAAAGTGCGGGGCCGTGTACTGATCGCGCAT
This sequence comes from Nicotiana knightiana, assembly GCA_005239525.1. NCBI lineage: Eukaryota > Viridiplantae > Streptophyta > Magnoliopsida > Solanales > Solanaceae > Nicotiana > Nicotiana knightiana. Next base: position 64,916 of record ML433050.1, read on the forward strand.
ATGGGGCAGAAGGTGTGAAAAGTCCGCGGCCAAGTGCGCGGGCACACTTCTAGGTCCGCGGCCACGCACGTCCTGTACGGAAAAAGTGTTCTTTTCATGTAGGAGAAGTTGGATGCATTTGAGCCCGACCCTACTTGGTATATATACATAGAAAAACGTTATTATTGGGACTTTTGACATATCTAAGACCTAAGGAGGTTAAGGAGAAGTTGGAGAAGCAAGAGCACAAGGAATCCATCCTTCAATCTCAATGACAAGGGTTTGGATTGTTTTATATTTTCCTTTAACTTAAACATTGTTATGATGAATTACTCCATATCTATGGAGTAGTTCTCTTTAGGGTTTTATGGATTTGGTGTGTTGATACTTGTTTGTGGATAATTAACTCTAGTTTTATGTATTGAATCGTTTTGGATGTTTTAGTTGCTTCTATTTTCACTAGTTGATGTAATCGAGAGAGGCATAAATTGTGATATTGTTGCTTTATATTTTGTTGGTTGAAGTCTTTAATTCTTCTTAGTAATCGAAAGAGGCCAGTTGAATTGTGGATTGAATCTAGTTAAGAGCATAATCGAGAGAGGTTCTCCTAAAGACCAATCCACTATGAATACTTGCATATCTTCACATGCTTGAAATTTATTTATCTTGTGAGGTTGAGACTTAATCGAGAGAGAAGTTTCCGTTAAACAATTGAATTAATAAACAAGTAAATTCAAGAGACTCACTTGAACATTAGAAGTGAATTATCGAGAGTTAAATCACGAACATTTGTCTAGCACATATCTTATCAGCCCTACTTTATCCCAATTGATATTACTTCATGCATTGTTTGTCATTAGTCAATAGTTTAGACTCTTACTTAATTTAAGTTTTAACTAACATATTTCTCAATTGTTGATCATCTTGATTAGAAATCTAGCCACAAACTACAATATTAAATATTTAACTCCAATCCCTATGGATACGATATTATAATGTACTATATTCGACTAGCAAGCATATTTAAGCGTGTGGGACTGATGGGCTCCACTCGAGCTTTTTTTCGTTAACAATGGGGAAGGGGACTAGACGGGTTTTTATGTGGGTGTAGTGCCTTATATTAAGACGATATACTATAGCATCTTAATATAAGGCGCTATACCTTCCCTCTCTTTTGAGATTCAAATATAGCGCCTTTTAAAAGGGCGCTATACTTAACTGGGCAAATGGTCGTTAAGGTATAGTGCCCTATAAAATGGGCGTTATATATATTATTGTCACCGGTTTTTTATTCTACATGTTTTGGTTCTTTAAGTCCAAAATAACCACATTTCTGTTCCCAAAAACTTTCAACAACAGATAGGACGTTTCATTATCACATGGCATGTGGGAAATACATCTCTATGCCTGCATGTCAATATACATGTGAAGTAATGAATGTCGCAATACCATACAACATGAGGAAACGTATCTCAATGCCTACATGCCAAGTATGCATGCCAAATGAAATGCAACGTAGTGATAAAACCATATGCATACTCTCGGACTATCAGTTTTCTCAATCCTCCAAGACACTCAGTCCTCACAGTCACTCAGTCCTCACAATCGCTCGGCACTCGCACTCGCACACAGTAGGTACATGTGCTCACTGCTGGTAAGTTAGGCTCCGAAGGAGAGGATTCTTTCCAAGAACTAATATAACCAAATCATGGCATGAATCAATAAAGCATGTTGCGGCGTGCAATGCGATCCCCTAGACATCCTCACAATCAGGCCCTCAGGCTCATTCAGTCATCAATCTCTTTTGTCTCTCGGCCTCACGAATCTCATGCCAATCGGCCCAAACAATGATAATATGATGTGAGATAAATGATAACATAGATTGAGATATGATATGCAATGAATGAGTATGACTGGGTATGTAATTGAAATTTCAGAAAATAACTCAACAACATAAATGACCTCAGTGGGTCCCAACAGGATAAGAATAAAGCCTAAACATGATTTCTAACATGGATCATAACTCAATTACTATAGCCCGTATAATTTTCATGGATAGAAACAAGATTAGGTCACTCCACAGTTCCACATAATCAACCGAGTCATGATTCATACAGTGCATGCCCAAACACCCATCACCTAGCATCTGCGTCACCTCAACACCAAACACCTAACATGTATATTCAGGGGTTCATACCCTTAGCACTATGTTTAGAAGTGTTACTTCCCTTGAACAAGCCAAATCTAATACCGATCAAGCCAAAAATTACTCTAGAAATGCCATCCTGTGTGCACCAACCTCTGAACGGCTCGAAACTAGACAAAATCAACTCAAACAAATCAAATAATACCTAAGGGAACAAACCAAATCGATAAAAGTATAATCTTTAATCAAAAGCCCAAAGTCAACCAAAAAGTCAAACCCGAGTTTGCACCTCAGAACCTGACAAAACTCACAAAATCCGACAGCCCATTCAGTTATGAATCCAACCATACTAGTTTCACTCAAATCCGACTCCGAATCGATGTTCAATACTCAAAATCAAATGCCAAAAACGAAGATAGATTCATGAAATATAATCAAAACCTGGTAAGGAACAGTTACCCCAAGCCATATGGTAAAAACCTCCTAAAACATCGTCTCAATCTGAGCTCCATAACTCCAAATATGATAGAAAAACTAAAACCTCGAATTAAATAGAGTCTGCCAAGGCATTTTTTGCATCTGCGAAGAGAATAGCCGCTTCTGCGGCGTCGCTTTTGCGAAACAAGTTCCACTTCTGCAGACTCCACTTAACAGACGATCACTCACGCTTGCAGAATTACTCCCCACTTCTATGACATCACAGGTGTGACTACAAGCTCCGCATCTGCGCCCCTTTATGCTTATGCGCCAAAGCCGCCGTATCTGCGCCTTTGTAGATGCGAAGAAAATTCCGCATTTGCGTACTCGTGCTCCGAGCTTCACCCTCCGCTTTTGCAATTCATCTTCAACTTTTGCGGGTCCGCACCTGTGCCCATAGATCTGGAGGTATAGTCACACCAGAATCCCTATCTAACCATCCTAGCCAAAATGATCGAAAACCATCTGAACCTCGTCCGAACCTCGTCCGAAACTCACCCGAGCCCCTTGGGACCCCGTCAAAATATACCAACAAGTCCCATGACATAACATGGACCTATTCGAGGCCTCAAATCTCGCATAAGAACATCGAAACAACGAATCGCACCTCAAATCAACTTAATGAACTTTAAGTCTTTCAACTTCCCATACTCGTGTCGAACTTATCAAATCCACTCGGAATGAACTCAAATTTTTTTCCAAGTCCCAAATGACATAAGAAAGCTATTCCAATTCCTAGAACCACAACCCAAACCCGATATCAGCATAGTCATCTCCCGGTCAAACTTATGAACATTCTAAACCTTCAATTTCCAACTTTCGACAATTAGCGACGAAACCTTCTAGAAATGTCCAAATGCAAATCTGGGCATACGCCCAAGTCCAATATCACCATCTAGACCTAAAGAAACCATCAAAACTCCGAGCTAAGCTCAAATATTCAAAAGTCAAACTTGGTCAACTCTCCCAACTTAAAGCTTAAAACATGAAATCATTCTTCCAAATAAATCCGGGAACACCTGAAAGCCGAAACCAATGATTCACACAAGTTATAATATATCATACGGAGCTATTCATGACCTAAAACCACCCAGTGAAATGGAAATCCTCAAAACGATTGGCCGGGTCATTACAAGATAGATTCGAGTCGTCCGAAGGTTATTTCACACGGAAAGGTCTTTTTAGAATATTGATATAGCTTCTTTGAGATAAGTATCTTGCCTAAATTTGTGTGGTGAAACTACCCCTTAGAAATTGGGTTGATTGTATTATTTTAATTATGCGAAAGACGTGTATGCGAGGTAACGAGTGCGTACTCGGGCTGATATGTGGTATTTGACCGGTTGGACTCCTAAGCTTCTTTCATGAATTAATGAAGTTGTCATATCATGTTTTATCCTCCATGTTAAGTTTAGTCTTACGTGCTTATTTGAAGCTGTTAACATATGTTCTATATTTTATTTGTCATGTTTACTCTTATATACTTATTTAAAGTTGTTGCTGTTGTCGTGTGATCTTTTTTATCCATAGCTTTCTTTACCTTCATTTCTTTGGTTGCCCATTTAGTTTCTTCTTCCAATTTCAGCACTGGCCTAGGAATTCCTTGCCACTTTAATAATCTCCCCCACAGCTCTTTAGACTTCTTATATTCAAAAACTAAGTGTGGATTGGATTCATTCACATCATTACATTGTTCACGAGATTTAATTTATTCCCATACCTCATCTTGCAACCTTGTCGTTTGTATTTAGCTTTTCCTGCATTGCAAGATTCATTATGAAGCACCATCTAGGGACAACATAGTTGTTACATGTTACTTTTTCCCATGGGACCTTTGTGAATTCCCCTCTCATCTCGTGATGCATCTTTCTTATAGGGAAGGAGTTCTGCCAAGTCAACTCTATAATCTTCATTCCTGCCTTTGTCAGGTATTCCTTGGCATTGAGTATCTTGAGCAGGATCTATGACTCTTGTTTTAGTTGTACTTAACAGATATTCTTCCCCTTCCCATAGTATATATGAACCCACCTTACCAACAACTTTGTTTGTTTTTATACATAGGTTTCGCAATATTTTTATTACTGCTGCCTGTTTCTATGTTTCCGTGTGGATCACATTGAAACCCCCTATTGTTCTAGCGCAGCATACTTTCTCCCAAGCTAACAACGCCCTTTTTGATATTTTTGTTGTGTCAGTCCAGAGAAAACTTCTCCATGTTGCCTCCATCATCTTCACAAATTTTGTTATGTAACACAAAAACTTGGGATTAGAACACTTGGATTGTAAATAGCACATTCTTTATCAACTAGTGTATTCCAGCATAAGTGTCATGACTCAGAATCCCTACCTTGGGATCGTGATGGAGTCTAACATCCACTTGCTAGGCAAGCCGACGTGAAAAAATTAAATAACCAACTTTTGACACTTAAAAACACAATGATGATATACAATGAGAAATAGATACAAAGTCTAACACGGTACTGTTATACATCACGTGATAATATCTACTCCCAGAAATCCGGAGTCACGACTACACGAGCAATTAGAAGTTTACAAACAAAGTCTTACATAAAAACAATTGTTTCGAAGAAAATGAATAGTAAAAAAAGGAAAAGGAGGGGACTTCAAGGTCTGCAGACGCCAGCAGATCTACCTCGAGTCTCTGTATGTAATGATCCTAGCTGACACACCTCACGCTCCGCTAGGACCAAATAAGTATCTGCACAACAAGCGCAGAAGCATAGTATGAGAACAACCAACTCCAATGTACTCCGTAAGTGTCGATCCTAACCTCGACGAGGTAGTGACAAGTCTATGACAAGACACCTATGTAGATAAACCTGTACAGGTATATATAAATCAGCAACAATAATAAAGAATCATAACATACAAACTGGGAGGGGACATGTAAAACAGGGCTAATATAAAAACTATGATAGATATGGAGTTACGAAGAACCAAGTCAATCATCAACCGGTATATTTGTTAAACCAATGATATGAAAATGGCACGGCATCACCCTTCGTACTTTTACTCCCGTCCTCCCCATTTAATAATGATATAAGTAAAATAAAATGGCACAACATCACCCTTCGTGCTATTACTCCCATCCTCACTATGAAACAATGAATAAATGATATGAATGGCACGACATCACTCTTCGTGCTTTTACTCTCTTCCTCCCCATGTAATAATGAATAAATGAGATAAATTGCATGGCATCACCCTTCATGCTTTTACTCTCGTCTTCACCATGTAATAATAATAATGTAAATGCAATGGCAAGGCAACACCCTTTGTGTTTATACTCTCTCCCTCACTGTGTAATGATGATAATATGAATTCGAGTAATAAATAATGCGGAGAATATATTTAACGTCAAATATGATGCCAAGATACCAAATTTCAACTTCAAGATATATTTTTCAATTATAAAAGGGCAATAATTATGAAACGAATAGTCAAAGAAATAATATTCTAACCTAAACATGGATATCATAATTAACCAAGCAATAAAATACAAGGAAAAAAGTTCCATCCACATGCTTTAACCCAATAACAACGTATAAGTACTCGTCACCTCATATATACGTTGTTCCCACATAAAATACACGTAGAAAATAGACTAAAAAGTTTTAATCCCTCATGTCTCGGTTAACCACGACACCGCAATCGAATCAAAGCTCAATCATGATTTTGCCTCTAGAATTAGTCTCCAAACCAATCAAATCTAAGCAAATAAAGTGAAAAGGATTCATAATAAGCTTGAGAAATAACCTACGAGTGAAAAGGATTCAACATTTAATGATTTTAGAAAAAGTCAACAAACTTCAACCCCGGGCCCGGTTGATCAGAACCCAAGATTCGGACCAAAACTCAATTACCCATTGATTCCCGAGCCCGACTATGTGATTAGTTTTGAAATTCGACCTCAGTTTGAGGTATAAATCTCAATTTATCAAAATCCCCAGTTTCTACCTAAATCACTAGTTTCTACCATGATAAAACATAGATTAAAGGTCAGAAATCAATGGATGTTGATAGAAATGGAAGAAAACTAGTTAAAATCTACTAGCCTATAAAGTTGTGATGAAATTTCTCTTCAAAATGGATTCTAGGCGGAGATCAAACTTGGAAATGGTGAAAATTGAAGAAAATCCCGACTTTTTGAAGTTTTAAATCAGCATCATCAGGTCTTCTTCACGTTTATGAAGGACCTGACACGATCATGAACCAGTGTTGTCCAATTGGCCTTCGCGAGATGTTCCTAGCGTTCACAATGGGCCTTCCCCCTGGCCTTCACGTTTGCAACCCTTGGTTCGTGTTCGCGTAGAACACCCAAAAGATCCCCCTCACGATCGCGAAGGTTGATCCGACCAGTGCTTCGCGTTACCCTTCGTGACCACGAAAGGGTTCGTGATCGGGAAGAACAATGCACCAGACACTAGAAATCACTGAACCCCAGCAATCTCCTAAGTCCAAAATGGTCCGTAGCCTATCCAAAACTTAGATTAGTCCTCGGGCCCCAAACCAAAGATGCACACATGTGTAATAACATCATGAAAACTCGCTCGCGTGATCAAAACACCAAAATAATACCTAGAACCACAAATCGGACATCAAAATGTATGAAATTTTCAAAGAAACTTAAGAACTTGTAAATTTACAATCGGAGGGCATCTGAATCAAGTCAAATCAACTAAGTTTTGCACCAAATTTTGCAGATAAGTAATAAATAGTGAAATGAACCTATACTAAGTTTCGGAATCAAAATCTGAACCCGGTAGCAACAAAGCCAACCTACGGTCAAACCAAGGTATACGCCTCGCAGTATTATATTATGATGATATTACGCTCTGCAGTATTATATTACGACGATGTTACACCCTGTAGTATTGTACGATGAATTTTTTGTAAGATAATTGACATCAGTTCAAGGACAAGATTATTTGAAGATTATAAGTATTATGCTATTTCAAGCAAGTGATAAGTAAATTCGTGAAGGTAAGAAGGCAAGCGAATCGAAGAAAATGAGTTTCGTCGAAGGTTTTCATTTTGAGATAAAATACGGTCCGGGCTATAATACCCGGTATTTATGGTCTAGTGCAACACAAGGTAACACATGAACATGATAGCAAGATTTATAAAGTTTGTTAAAAGTGAGAAGTATTATATGTAATTTTAGATAATTCCTAATTATGTGGATAATTGATTAATGGTGTGAATAATTATGGTATTAAATTGGTTTAAGTGGATAAAGATTTATTTTATGTGGGCTGCCACATGGCACTAAGCGAGGCCAAGGTGGCACCAATGTCCATGATGAGTCATGACACATGAATTCCTTGATGACACATAAAGTTTTTTTTGGATAATTACCTTTGCTTGGTCTCGTTATTTGGTAATGTAACTTAGAAAATAAGAGATGTTATGGTGTAACGACCCGACCGGTCGTTTTGAGCTCTAGCACTCCGTTAGCGGTTTGAGGCCATGGGTAGCTTTTCTTCAGGTGTTATGACTTGTAGGCGTGGTTGGAATTGAATTTCGGGAAGTTCGGAGTCGAATTGAAAAGAAAATTCTCATTTCGGAAGCCTTAAGTTGGAGAATTGACTAAGATTGGATTTTTGAGTAAATGACCTCAGAATCAGGATTTGAAGGTTCCAGCAGGTTCATATGATGATTTCGGACTTGGGCGTATGTTCGGATCGGGTTTTGGATGACCGGGGAGCTTTTCGGCGCATATTGTGGAAGTTAGCATTTTAGAAGAATTCCATAAGTCTGGGTTGAACTGCATTTTAGTGATATTGATGTTCGTTTGAGATTCCGAGTATGGGAATAGCTCCTTATGATGCTTCTGTTGTTGGGAGTGCGATCGGAAGTAAATTCGTACGTCCGTAGGTCAGTTTGGAGTCATTTGGCTGAAGTTAGAAATTTGATGGTTTTGAGAAGTCCGATCGGAAGTGGAAATTTTAATATCGGGGTCAGATTCTGATTCTGAAAGTTGGAGAACGTCTGTAATGTTGAATGTGACTTGTGTGCAAAATTTGGGGTCAATCGGACGTGGTTTGATATGTTTCGGCATCGAATGTTGAAGTTTGAAGTTTGAAGTTCTTCAAATTTGAATTGGGGTGCGATTTGTGATTTCGACGTCGTTTGATGTGATTTGAGGCCTTGAGCGGGTCCACATTATGTTTTGGAAGTGGTTGGTATTATTAGACGGGCTCCCAGGGGCCTCGAGTGGATTCTGGGTGGTTAATGGATCGAATTTGGAGTTTGATGAAGGGCTGAAGCACCTTGTGTCTGGTGCAATTGCACCTGTGCAATAAGGGCCGCAGTTACGAGAGTTGCGGGTGTGGCGTATGGCTCGCATATGTGAGATGTGGCTGGAGCTGGGAAGCCACAAGTGCGGGTGTTTGCTCGCACCTGTAGGCGTGCAGGTGCGAGACTGGAGGCCGCAGGTGCGAAGGTCGGGGCTGGGCAGTGTGTTATTTTAAACCGAGGTCTTGGCTCATTTGCACTTCATTTCTTTCATGGAAGGCGATTTTTGGAGCAATTTTGGAGTGGCATTTTCGGCATCATCCATAAGGTAAGTGATTTCTTCCCATTTTGTGTTAAATACTTGGATTATACATGGATTAGGCATGGAAATTCATGGGAAATTAGTAAAAACTTAGGTTTTGGTAGAAAACCTATAAATTGGTATTTTTGGATTTTAACCAGGAATTTGGGCATGTTATATATTTGAGTTAATGAGGCTTTGGGTAAAGTTTATCTTCGAAAAATTTCAGAATCCGGGCACGTGGACTCGAGGGTGATTTTAATCGACTTTTCGATCGAGGTTAGAAATTGTTATAAATTGGATTTTTTTTTTGTTTTAGTAATCCACTAGGCTGAGCGCCTAGGGCTAGTTTTTATTTATTTATTTAATTAAAATAAACGTAACATAAAGTAGTTTGTTGTCTCACATTTGTGAGACGATATTGTAAGTGAACTACATAGATCCTATTATCAATGTTGGGCTTGTGAGACCCATTATTGATATTACAATATGGTCTAGTAGCGATATTTAAACTACTATCTAATAATTGTAGAAAAACTAGCCTATTACAAACATATCTAGGTACTGTATCCCCCCAGCTACTGAGTATTCCTTCTGTATATCTATGTGAGATTCTTTCTTCCGTTGTTGCTTCATTACTCCTCCAGTATGATGTCCCATGTCCCTCTCTTATGTTTTCCTCTCTTTTCCTCATCCATACTTGCCATAGCAATTTTGTATCCCAAACACTGCTTGAGGACTGCTGTTTCCACATTGAGTTTCCAGTTATCGTGGCTCCTTCCTTAGCTATTAACTTTCTACCTGCTTCTTTGCACCATATGCGAACATCTGTGAATTTGTTTGTGTTGTGAGCATCTGTGCGTGGGACTTGCGTACTATCTATTTTTGTATTTTTGTGGATTCCTTCTTGAACATCTGGTGTGTTACCCTCCTCCTGCTCCATCTGTCTAAATCCTCCATATGTTGCTGAGATCAATGAACCACAATAGCTGCCGTGAATTCTGGGCAGCATACTGTCATTCCTTTCTCGTGTGTTTATGTATACCTGTGATTTCCTCTCGTTGGACTGAATGTTGAACACTAATACCACCAACAGAGTTTCCATCACAGAGTATGACGAACACACAAATCCGTGTCGAAATGCCTGACTCCCTGTATGTATTACCATGCATTGCCTCTCAAGATTAAACACCACTTCTGTTCTGAGTTGTGCCTGCAAAAAACAGAAAACAGTTAGTAAAAAACGATCTCATCATGCTCTCCTCCTCTTGGATTTGAACCCGATGAACTGCTGGTTCTGCTTCTAAACACATCATCCCCTTGATTATGCTCTCCTCACCCTTTCCTAATTTGTAGCTACTCTTACTCTTAGGTAAGGACATTGCATTTTATCGCTATTCACCATCTTTCTACCTTGTACATCAAGCTCTTCAAAGCTATGGCACTCTAAAGGGCCAACATCTAGAGCATAGTTTGCAATGTGGTCAGCCAGTCTATTTCCTTCCCTAAGAGTATGAGTCAATTTTACATTGGCTCTTTGCATCACCTTTTGGATTTCCTCCACCATCTCTCTGATGCCCCATGGTATTTTCCACTCTCCTTCAATCACATTCTTCAGCATCATCGAATCTGTGCTTAGCTAAATGAAAATATATTCATTCTCTACACAGTACTTCAAGGCTTCTACGACTGCCTTAACTTCAGCTACTGAATTAGACCCTTCATTAATCTCCTTGCCATGTGCGTACACCAAATCTTCTTCTTCATTTCTCAGTACGAAACCAATCGAGCTTCTTCCTGGGTTGCCTCTTGAAGTTCCATCTGTGTTTAGTTTAATCCATCCTAGACTTGGGAACTCCCACCTATCCTTAGTGACTTTCAGTTGTGGCATATATGATTCCAATCTGTGCAACAATTCTGGCCATTTTTGAGGTATATTCTGCATTGATGGTTTTCTATATTGAACTAGGTTCTGCATAGTGTTGGACACCTGGAAAATCACTCTATTGACAGTCACCACATCTCCATATTTAAAGCTATTTCGTCTCTTCCATAATTCCCATACTATGACAGCAGGTAGTGCTCGTATAATCACTTGGATTCTTGGGATTACATCTACTGTCCAGCACCTTGTAATTGTCTGGTGTAAAGTGATGCCTTCAATCGATATGCCTGCATGTCCTAAGAAATATTTCCATACTTTAGCAGCATCAGCAGATGTAAAGAAAAGATGTTGCATTGCCTCCTCCTGAGATTCTATACAACACCAACATTTCGAAGCCATCTGATATCCCAATTTCCTATAAAATTCATCCAAAGGCAGCTTATTTCTCCAAAGTTTCCACATAAAGAAGGACACCTTGAATGGTAGACCCTTCACCCAGATGTTTCTATATGCATGTCCAGGTTCATTTCTCTTCCTCACATAATCCCATGTTGATTTTACACTGAACAGACCCTTTGATTCCAGCATCCAAAAGGGTATGTCCATTGTTTCATATGCTACTGGAGGCTTCATATTGCAAATAATGTGTTCTGCTATTTCTTGTGGTAAAATCTCCTTCATTTTCTGCTCATTCCATCTCCCATCATCCACCACATCATAGATATTTTGCACAGTCTCATCCACTCTAAATTCTGTAGGTGTCACAAAATACAGGGCTCCCAATCCTGTCCAGTTGTCGAACCAGAACATTGAGGAGCCCATTTTAGGCTGCCATAATATTTGATGTTCGATGCGATCCCTACACTCTAACATCTTTCACCAAACATGTGACCCATCTCTCCAAGGCACAATCACTGGGTTTAGTTTTTTGCAATATTTCTGACTTACAAAAGAGCTCCAAAGACTCGGTTTTGTTCTAAAATTCCACCATAACTTACAGAATAAGGCTGTGGAGACATCCTGTAACAATCGAAATCCAGCACCCCCTTCCTCACAAGGTAGACATAGAGTATTCCATGAAGCCCAGTGTCTATTTGCCACCCCAACTATATTGCTCCAGAAGAATTGGGCAAAAATTTTGTGCAGTCTGTTAAATACATATGCTGGAGGATTTACTGCCGATAAGAGATGTATTGGCATGGTTTGGAGTACATGATTAATAAGGACAACCCTCCCCCCTATGGATAGCAATTTTCCCTTCCAATCCTGAAGTTTATCCAGTACCTTTTTTATCAAACCTTGGTAGTAATCCATTCTTCGTCTAACATAGAAGATTGGGCACCCTACATACGTGAAAGGAAATTCTTGCTTTGCTATACCTGTGATCCTTTGTACCTTATTTTCCACCTCTTCACCTGCTGAGTTGTGCATAAACACAGCAGATTTACTCTTGTTAATCAGCTGACTTGAGGCAGTTTCATAGTTAGCCAATACTCGCATGATGAACCTTAAAGAAGTAGAATCAGAGGAGGCAAAAATGATTGTATCATCTGCGTATGAAAGATGATTAATCTTTGGTCTCCACTTAGGTAGACCAAAGCCCCTGAAATCCAGTCTTCCATGCAATGAATTCAAGCCCCTCGATAGAGCTTCTGCTGCCAAAATAAAAAGAGACGGGGATAAAGGATCGCCTTGTTTTACCCCTCTTGTGGATTTAAAAAAGCCATGTGGCTGCCCATTCAGAAGAATAGAGTACCAATTATTTTCTACCAATCTATACACCATGTCAATAAACACCTCTCCAAATCCCATCTTCCTCAACATTTTTGTCAAAAACAGCCATGACAACCTATCGTATGCTTTTGTCATGTCCAATTTGATCACCACATTTGGGCTAGAAGCCAGTATATCTAATGGATTTCCCTTATTTGAAGTATGACAACCTCTTTGAAGAAATCCATTATAGCTATGTATATGCTCTGGTACGGAGGGAACTTGCTAGTTGAGAGTTGAGTAAGTTGTAAAAAAAAAAAGAGAAATACCACGTAATTTATACATGTTTTTTCATATATTTTCCCTGTTTCGTACTTATTTATTTCGTTACTTTATCTGATATTATTTGACCTCTAGTAAGTGTTAAAGTCGACCTCTCGTCACTACCTCTTCGAAGTTAGGCGGGATACTTACTAGGTACACGTTGTTTTTGTACTCATACTACACTTGTTGTGCATTTTTTTGCGCAGGCACATGTATGTCTAGTGGCCTAGCTTGGCGCAGCGGCATGGTTAATATAGAGACATAGGTGAGCTGCATCCCCCGAGACGGCCCGCAGCCAGCAGAGTCTCCTTCAGAGTATTGTATTTTCTTTTCTGTCCAATTTGTATTCCGGACAGTTATTGTATTACATTTGTTTCCTAGAAATTGCTCATGTACTTGTGACATTGGGTTCTAGGATGTCTTTATGATCTCTTTATTAATTAAATTTGTTAAGACGTCGTTATTTACTCAGTAAAGTTTATCGATTATTATATAATGTAATGAAAAGTAATGATTTCAAAATACTAAAATAGAAATTTAATTAACTTTTAGTGTTGGCTTGCCTGACAGAGGTGTTTGGCGCCATCACGACCTTTCATAGGATTTTGGGTCGTGACAACGTGGTATCAGAGCACTAGGTTCCCTTAGGTTTCATGAGTCATGAGGAAGTCTAGTAGAGTCTTGCGGATTAGTACGGAGACGTCTGTACTTATGTTCGAGAGGCTACATGGTTGTTAGGAGTACTTCCCTTCTTGATTCCTCATCGTGCGATTTGATTCCTTTGAGGCTTATGCCTACATTTCTTCCTACTCAATCTTACGTGTCGCGAAGCACTTGCTATAAATGAGGAATTTGAGGAATTGTAATGGTACTACAGAGGAGGTGCGGGATGTTTGTCCCTGCGTAGTTATTAGGCTATTGTCGTCACCTTGTGGAAGGATATTCTGTCATTTCAGCTCGGTAGCTGCACTTCTGAGAGCTTTGAGGCTATACGCAGATTGCTATGATGCTTATGATTGGTTATCGCACGGTATTGATGTGATGGTAGGATGTTTGCCCATATGTCGGGGCAATGAATGACTTGAAAGGAGGTCTTCTTAGAGCGGGATTCCGAGATTTCATTGTTTTAATTCCGGCGGAGGAAAGACAACTGAACTATAAATGATCAGGTTCGGGTTGATAGATTAATGAGACTGGGTGTTTTCAAGTGAGGTTGAATCTTCATCTATGATGTGGTATCGTCTTCTTTGATCGAATAGAATGTGTTAAGTTCACCAGTGCTATGGTTTCTTCGGTTGCATTGGGTCACAGTATTATGAAGTAGTATTAAAGAAGCAGTTGTTAGAGATCGCGGAGTGCGGTGGGACTGAATAGGTATTTCTAACGTAGGTGGCTCGAGAAAGATGATTATCAGAGAGGTTTAAAGTTGCGGTGGTCTGCTGGTTTAAGTGCTAAAGAGAATGATATTGATTTGAGGCAACAACGGGGCAGCATACGATGAGGAAAGACATGTGGGAAGTGTCAGGCAATGGTTATATTTCTAGAAGGCCAGGTGTATGAAATGAAAGTCAAGCAGTTGCTTAAAGGAGTGAGTTTGACTAAAGTGAGAGAGTGGCAGCGTAGCATATGAGTTCTGTGGTAAGATAGATGCACATTTTGAGGAAAAGTTTGGAGTGATTTGAGAGTAATAGTGGACGGTGATTGGGTCCACTGGCTTAAATTGAAATATTGGCTATCACAACGGGAGATTGGATGCAAGAAGGAGTGCTTGAAGAAGATATGGCCGCACATTTAGTATATGTCCATAAGGAGTGAATAGACTAGTGCAGTTGGTGAATGAGAACGGGCTTAGGATGGGGTATCGAGGCCGTAGTGATTGTTCTCCGTACAGCGACGTTGGATGATGTCGACATGTAATTTCCGTAGGTGGGTTATCTTCTTTGAGCAGGTCAGTGGTTGCACGGTTGGCGGAGTTCCAGAGGGGTGTAATAATAGGTTCAAGCTAAGTGGAAGAGTCCCACCAACGACGGTTGGGTTGCACAGTATGTACTGGTGAAATTCTGGTTGTCGGGATAATGAAGGGTTTATGTAGCCGAGGGAAGAGGGCATGTAATTTAAGAAAAGGAATTGTTAAGAGGTGCTATAATTGGCCCTACTGACTTATGTTCAGGCTTTGGGAAGATTCAGGGTTATGCTTCGTACAGAGGTGGTTTGCAAGGGAAGTTAGTCAGTCGGATGCTTTATCAAGATGGGTGTTCATGGGCCAGCAGAGCCTTGGAGTTTATTATATTCGGGACCAGGCCAGAGTGGGTGACTCTCAACAACAGCCCTAGTAAATTCAAAGGTCAGAATGTGGTGTCTCAAGATTTCAAGCCCACGCTATGGTTAAGAATCGAGCTTTTGCAGCGGAATTATGAGAAAGAGAAAATGGTTGGAGTGCTCTATGTTATCTTGGGGTGGTAGTAAATTCAAAAGGGGCTAGGAGTGTTCTATGTTATCTTTCGCATGCAGAGTAGCATTAGGGTTCGTAGAAGGGAGAAAATGACTTTCAGTTCATAGATGGGTTAACGGAATGGGTATGACAGTCGAAGATGTGAATATGCGGGCTAGTAGGGCATGAAACAGTTCATCGATTTTGAGACAAAGTAGTCTCGTGGAATGAGGTCACTCAGGATGAGTGTGAGTGGAGCTGTTATGTGTTGGCTGGGGTTGTCATTATTTCTAAGTCAAATTAAGGATAAGTAATTAGAAAAAGGTAGATGGTTAGCCATGGTTGAATTGGTATATGGGTAGCAGTGATCAGCTCCTTCAGCGTGATTAGTTATGCATGTGATGGGTGACAGTGCGTGCGAGTGCCCGATAGTCGCCGTAATTGATTTTATTTGGAAGTATTCAAGCATTTTGTCCTATTATGCGTAGGCGGATTTTGGAAGGGTTATGGTGGTTTACACCACTACTTGAGGACTTGCATATTCTACAGTTATGAGGATTCATTCGCGTGTTGTTGTGGATTTCTTGGAATGAGTTAAGTAAAAGGTTTCTATATGATGAAGTGTTAACCCTATTAGTGGTTCAGGAGTTGTGACGAGATTCACGTGCGATTGGATATTGGCATGTTAGGTGCGGTGATGAATGAAATTTGGAAGTCAGGATCAAGGCTACGGCTCGGTATGGGAAAAAATGTCACGAGCTCAGATGAGCAGGAAAGGGATTTGAATGTTTAGAGTAAGCTGGTAATGTCTTCAGCGTCTCCTGAGAGCGGTGTTTTGTGAAAGAGGCTTTGCATACTGGTTATAAAATCTTGAATTGTTTCACAACATTAGTATGGTCGGTAGTGTGGATGTGCAGATTTGTTATCTAGTGCATGAGGTCGTGGAAGTGTATTCCACGGGAGGATTGTATGAGTGTGACATGTAGTCACTTAATTGACTGAAGGTTTGAACCAAGTATGAAGGATGTGGTAAGATGGCTTATTTGAGAGTTTATGCCTGGAGGACGCTCGGTTCATTTGGCTGTGGATTGTGGGAGTTTTCCCCGGCTATGATGGATGTTCTTGTGTGTTATGATAAAAATGGGTTATTATGGACCCAGGTAAGACTATTAGCCTAGTTCAGTGCGAGCAAAATTGACTCTAGGGTTGTGGATGGATTTGAATATGATTATGGGCTCCATAGGAGTCAGGTGTGTTCATTTCGGTATAGCGCTTCTCATGGAGATGTATTAGAACATTAGATTTTGTTCCATCCTCATCCCTTTCATGTAATATTATGATTGTGCCGTGTGAGTTGTGAAACGGCTTGATAATTTATTTTGTGTTGAGATTCCGCGTAGTGATGGTGTTATGTGAGCAGGATAGCTCTTTATATTCAGAGTATATATATCGCACCTCAATTGTGCTTGAGTTTTGTAGCGTGTGTCTCTATCAGTCTCCCCAGGATGGTATTATGCACTTAACGTGCTTGTGACCGATATTCAATATTTTGTGGTAATGAGCAATTTCGCTTGGTGTGTATCTCCTTATGTAAGTTTTATGGGTGGATCGGGTGGCACGCTGCCACGGTTATGTTATTTGGATCGGGTTGCACGCTGCAACAGTTTGATGTTGAGCACGGTTCCCTATATTTATTTTTCTTGTGTTTTACTTCCTATTTACTGAGGATAGTTCATATGTGAGTCGAGTAATCCCTTCCTGATTCATTTCCTTATGTATCATGTTCAGGTTGTGGCCTACTGGCGCATTGTGGCATCATGTGAGACGGTTGGTCATGTCTGGGGTGATTTGTTTTCTGAGCAGTTTATACTGGGGGAGACGAGATTATTGGATCATGGATTAGTGCGATAAGATTATGTGAAGTATATTAAAGAACAAATACCATTATTTGGTTCATAATGAGTTGATGATTCTAGTCAAGAGGAGAGATTCAATGATTTGTTAACCCTACAGTTGGTTATGAATTTCTCCAAATCTCCTCCGTTATGGTGGTACCGTAAGCGTTATAGCAGGACCTATATATATGTCATGAGGTGCATTGGGAGCATCAGATTCGTGGAATTTTGGTCATTAAGATGAGGGAGTGTCCTTATGGTTAGATAATGAATTATGCGGTGTATGGTGCTAATTCAGCAAAGGCATGCAATCATGTTATGGTACCTCGTGTAGTGATTGATTCGGTGTTCTTATATTGGAAGCAAGCCTGGCAGAGATTTTCGAATGTTGGAATTGATCTCTAAGGCCAATTTGGCTAAGTAAGAAGGGAGAAATCTTCAGATTTATTCGAGAAAATGTGCTCAACAGGGTTGTGGTAGCACGGGTAGGTGCACGAGGTGTTAAACAGTAATTTCAGACAACTATGGAGCAGTTCTTGGCACGTTCGAGGACGAACGTATGTTTAAGTGGGAGAGAATGTAACGACCCGACCGGTCGTTTTGAGATCTAGCATGTCGTTAGCGGTTTGAGGCCATGGGTAGCTTTAGTTCAGGTGTTATGACTTTTAGGCAGGGGTGGAATTGAATTTCGGGAAGTTCGGAGTCGAATTGGGAAGAAAATTCTCATTTCGGAAGCCTTAAGTTGGAAGAATTGACTAAGATTGGATTTTTGAGTAAACAAACTCAAAATCAGGATTTGAAGGTTCTAGCAGGTTCATATTACGATTTCGGACTTGGGCATATGCTCAGATCGGATTTTGGATATTCCGCGAGCTTTTCGGCGCATATTGTGGAAGTGAGCATTTTAGAAGAATTTAATAAGTCTGGGTTGAAGTGCGTTTTAGTGATATTTATGTCCGTTTGAGATTCTGAGTCTGTGAATAGCTCTGTATGGTGCTTCTGGTGTTGGGAGCGCGATCAGAAGTAAATTCGGAGGTCCGTAGGTTAGTTTGGAGTCATTTGGCTAAAGGTAGAAATGTGAAGGTTTTGAGAAGTCCGACCGGAAGTGGAAATTTTGATATCGGGGACAGATTCCGATTCCGAAAGTTGGAGAAGGTCTGTAATGTTGAATGTGACTTGTGTGCAACATTTTGGATCAATCGAACGTGGTTTGATAGGTTTCGGCATCGAATGTTGAAGTTTGAA
Organism: Nicotiana knightiana; assembly: GCA_005239525.1. Classification (NCBI taxonomy): domain Eukaryota; kingdom Viridiplantae; phylum Streptophyta; class Magnoliopsida; order Solanales; family Solanaceae; genus Nicotiana; species Nicotiana knightiana. The sequence continues at coordinate 83,570 of ML433050.1, forward strand.
TTTATAAGTTCTTCAAGTTTGAATTGGGTGTGATTCGTGATTTCGACGTTGTTTGATGTGATTTGAGGCCTCGAGTGGGTCCGCATTATGTTTCGGAAGTGGTTGGTATTATTGGACGGCGTTCCAGGGGCCCCGGGTGGATTCCGGGTGGTTAACAGATCGAATTTGGAGTTTGAGGAAGGGGTGAAGCACCTGGCGTCTGGTGCGATCGCACCTGCGCAAAAAGGGCCGCAGCTGCGAGAGTCACGGGTGCGGCGTATGGCTCACATATGCGAGATTTAGCTGGAGCTGGGGAAGCCGCAGGTGCGGGTGATTGGGCACACCTACGGGTGTCCATGTGTGAGGCTGGAGGTCACAGGTGCGAAGGTCTGGGTTGGGCAGTGTGTTACCTTTAACCGAGGTCTTGGCTCATTTGCACGTCATGTCTTCCATTGAAGGCGATTTTTGGAGCAATTTTGGAGTGGCATTTTCGGCATCTTCCATAAGGTAAGTGATTTCTTCCCATTTTGGGTTAAATACTTGGATTATACATGGATTAGGCATGGAAATTCACGGGAAATAGAGTGAAAACTTGGGGTTTTGGTAGAAAACCTATAAATTTGTATTTTTGGATTTTGACCACGAATTTGGGCATGAAATTGAGAGTAAATTATATATTTGAGTGAATGAGGCTGTGGGTAAAGTTTATCTTCAAAAAATTTCAGAATCCGGGCATGTGGGCTCGAGTGTGATTTTAATCGACTTTTCGATCGAGGTTAGAAATTGTTATAAATTGGATTATAATGACTATTTGAGTATATATCTATGGGTTTGCACAATTTTTGGCTAGCTTTAGGGCGTTGTGCATCAATTTGAGTCATCCGAAGGGCTTGGAAGCCGGTTATGGAACTTCGGAGCGAGGTAAGTATCCATTCTAACCTTGTAAGAAGGAATTGTCCCCATGGGTGAAATAATTAATTATGTGATACTATTTGTGGGGGGCTACGTATGCACGAGGAGACGAGAGTCTGTACGTAGCTACTAGTTATGCCTATGTCCGAGTAGTTTAAGCCTTACATCATGCTTTGTTGTTATTATATTTGGCTTGTGTTTTTTGTCTTCTTTGATAAGAAGCTGGATTGAGTATACATATTAAATATTTTTGAAAGGAATCAAAAATTGTTATAAAAATGGGAATCTTGAAAGTTCATGTTTTGAAAAGAAATGTAAGAATACTTTAATAACTCGAGAAATCTATGTGTAACCGCGTCGCATGTGATTCGCGAGCGGAGTATGTCCTCCTACCACACTCTTGTGGGATCAGGCCGTTTCCCTCGGCGGGTTTTATGTACCACACTCTCATGGGAGCGGGTTGTTCGTCTCGGCAGGTTAATAGATGCATCTATGGTTCGCGTCGTTTGACCCTTCGGCAGTGCATATTTTTCTTTTATGTTGGATCGGGCCGTACGCCTCGGTATTTCCTATATATAAATTATCCTCATGGAATCGTGCGTAATATTTGGGCTAGAAGCCGTTATATCTAAGGGCTTTTCCTTATTTGAAGTATGACAACCTCTTTGAGGAAATCCATTGTATCTATGTATATGCTTTGGTACGGAGGGAACTTGCTAGTAGAGAGTTGAGTAAGTTGTGAAAAAAAAGGGAAAAGTACCACGTAATTTATACCTGTTGTTTCATATATTTGCCCTGTTTCATACTTATTCATTTCATTACTGTATCTGATATTATTTGACCTCTAGTAAGTGTTAAAGTTTACCTCTCGTCACCAAATCTTCGAGGTTAGGCGGGATACTTACTGGGTACACGTTATTTTTGTACTCATACTACACTTGCTATGAATTTTGTTGCACAGGCACATGCATGTCTAGTTGCCTAGCTTGGTGTAGTGGCATGGTTGATATGGAGACATAGGTGAGCTGCATCCCCCGAGACGGCCCGCAACCAGCAGAGTCTCCTTCAGAGTATTGTATTTTCTTTTCTGTCCAATTTGTATTCCGGACAGTTATTGTATTACATTTGTTTCCTAGAAATTGCTCATGCACTTGTGACACCGAGTTCTAGGATGAATTTGGGATCTATTTGTTAATTAAATTATTTAAGACATCGTCATTTACTTAGTAAATTTTATTTATTATTATATAATGTAATGAAAAGTAATTATTTCAAAATACTACAATAGAAATTTAATTAACTTTTAGTGTTGGCTTGCCTGATAGAGGTGTCTGGCGCCATCACGACCTTTCATAGGATTTTGGGTCGTGACATATGGCATCCTTAGAATTATACCAGCAACGTTATGCTAAGCTTACTAACGATGGAGCTTCAAAATATTTCGTTTCAACTTCATAATGCGATTGCAATCTTTCTCAAGAATATCATACGAATTTTTTCCTACTTTGATCCGCCGTTACATTTTTTTGCAAAAGACGTGTGTTAGAGGGATTGTCAAGGAAATCGGCTCAGGTATGTTAAGGCTATCCCTTCTTTCTTTTGGCATGATCCAATCAACGATAAGTAAACGAAATGATATCCCATAAGTGGTACTACTCTTAGCAGTTAAGGATGTCTATGTTATTCATTCATGTAAAATGATATTCAAGCATGTCTAAGTATGTTCCTAAGTCTCTGTTGAGGTATTTGAAAAGATGTTAATATTTATAATATAGTGATACATGCATCTTCATGCATTTACCACCGGGCTATAGTTGGTTGGGCAGCTATACATTTACCACGGAGCTACGTCCGGTCGGGCAGTCATGCATTTACCACCGAACTACGGCCGGTTGGGTAGTTATACATTTACCCCTCTGCTACGACTGGTTGGACAGTCATGCATCTTAATTTACCACCGTGCTACGGCAGGTTGGGCAGACATGGATTTACCATCGGGCTACTGTCGGTCGGGTAGTTACCACCGGCTGGGCAGTTATGTGTCATTATTTACAACCGGTTGGGCAGTCATATATTTACCACCATGTGACGGCAAGTCGGGCAGTTACCACTGATCTGTTGGGTAGTCATGCATCATACAATATAGATAATAGTCTCAAAGAGAAGCATTATATATACAAGTGTAATAAGCATACATTTATGGTGGCACTTCAAAGATTCAGGTTGATTCTTATATGTCATTAATTAATGTTGACTTATTATAAAGTTTCAGTTATGTTTCACATACTCAGTACATTATTTGTACAAACGTCCTTTTGTTTGGGACGCAACATTCATGTCTGCGGGTATAGATAATCAGATTGACGAGCTCTAATAGTAGACGAGGTTAGCATTCAGCGAAGGATCAGTAAGACTCCACCTCATTCGAAGTGCAGTCGAGTCTATAAGTCATTGTGTCAGAGTTTTGCTACAGACTTATTGATAGGCAGGGGCCCTGTCCCATTTGATGTCGACTAATCTTAGAGGCTTTGTAGACAAAGGTTCATTTTGTACAGTATGTATTCTTGTTTAAGAACGATAGTTCATTGATAAAACGTTTGCCCCTTATAGTTGTACCTTATGAGTTGTGGCCATGTTGGCCCATGATAGTTACAGAAGAAAAACAAATGAGTTACATAGCGGTTCGCTCGCACTAGTACGGCACCGGTGCTATCCAGGCCTCCCTAGGTTGGGGCGTGACACTAGGAATTCTTTAAACCTTCAAATTACTAGTTTTCAACAAATCAAGTTAAATCAAGTTAGGGACTTCTGAATTCAATTCGGGCATACGCCCAAGTCCCACTAGGACCATCAAAACACTGATATGGGTGCATTTACATAAAATGTTGACCGTAGTCAACTCAAATCATTTTCTAGGCTAAAACTAATATTTTCTTAAATTTTCCACATAAATTTATTTCGGAAAAAGAAACGGACTACGCACGTTGTTGGTCCCAATCGCACACGCAAGTATACGTGGTCGTACAAGTAATATAATGATAAATCAAGTGTCTAACCCACATAGACTTGTGTAGACTACTCACAATTCACTTAGTTGTTATTTAATCAAGCCAAAATAAAATTCCAATTATGTAACTATGCTATACTACAATTCTAAGAAATAACTAATTATCAAGTAACGAGTTGATTGTTGTGTATTCAATAGAGACAAATATTCCAGGGTTGTGATCGATTCACCATTTGTATTATGTTCTAATTTACTCTCCCTTTCATATAATTCACTCATGATTGATAATTAATCGATAATTGCTCTCATAGCCTTCTCCTGAAGTGCTACTCACTTATTCTCAATAGACTAACGCATATATTCCTATAAAATTAATCTATTAGAACGCATTAAGATTAAAATGTTTAATTAAGCACAGTGACTAGGTAGATTCATATCCTAACCACAAATCTGCTCCCTTGAAGGGTTAAGATCGCGCTCTCTTCAACTCTTCTCTAATCTATACACGGCTTTTCCAAGCATAGCATAGATAGTATATAGAACCTAAGTGCTGGCCAGACAATTAAGCAATTAAACAACAAATTGAAGAAACAACCATATATTGAGTGAATTATAATCAAGTTTAAGCTAATGTCGAATAACAATATTCATGGCTAAATCACAACCCCTGAACAATGGGTGTTTAGCCACTCATGCTAAATAAAAAATTTCATAAGTGTTGGTTTAATTGTAAATACTAGAAAAAGATGAAGAAAACTGAGAATCCTTCGCTCCCTAGCAATTCCGTGTGTATTCTTTCTCCAAAGTGGCGTGAATATCCTCAAAAATAATCTTAGACTTGCTTTTATACGTGTTGGGTAGGTCTTTGGCCGAAATAACTGTGTCCCGAGAAAAATAGGAGAAACTCCCGTCGCCGGGGTCCTGGGTAGCGCCGGGCGCAGCCCCATAAATTATTTCTGCTTCCAACGCCACAGGTGACGCCCAAAATTGCCGTTTTCCCGGTTTCGTCCGTTTTGGCTCTAATTTCGCGCGTTTCGCCCCCAGTTGACCCCTGTGGTCATACCATAAGCTTGCCCTTAGTGTAGATCTCCACTAATTTAAGTTAGCCAAATCTAGTATCAATTAGGACTTTTAAGGTTGTAATGTAGGCTAAGGGACAGATAGGATATATTTAGGAATAGTGACTAACCCTCCTAAACACTTTAATACACTACCTTCACAAACCAACACATATTCTTCTAAACCAATTCCCTGCCACAACTCATATTCAACATAGCCCTTTTTTCAATTAAGCACTTCTATATTTTCACTAGCACAAATTAATAAAAATTGGAGATGTGTATATTTTTGTACATACTTTTACTATCATTTTTTTTCTCTTTCTTTCCTACACACACTCCATACATGAAGATTCAATGCCCAGTGACTTTCGAATACAATTTTAGTGCACCAACGGGCCCTTCCTTTGCTCCACTCAAAAGCTACTCCCCAGTATCTCACCTTACTTCTTTTAGCGACTACGTGCCTTAGGAGGAAAAGATGCAAAAATCACAATTTAAGAACAAAATAGGGGTATGACTTGTAATCTGGGTGCCAAGGAAAAGGTCTACAGGCTCAAAGGGGCTAGCGACGGAAAATTTTATTTTTATGCGACAAGCACATCCATGATCAAGCAAGAAAATGCATACGTCATCCCCTAGACTAGCATAACCCACAATTTCGTTTTAATTAACACACAGGGCAAGTTCTAGACCACACATAATAGCATAGAAGATCACTAAGCCTCACTCACACATTGCACATCACTCAATCACAACGGTTTTATTCAACTCTCAAGTAAAGAAAGCACACAAAATTGAGAGAATTAAGCAATATCACACTATGTGGCCTACAAGTCAAACAACTGAGCTAAGGCGTCACAAAATAGGCTGTTTATTTTTACTCAGGCATCACAAGTCAAACCAAATACAAGGGAAAGCAGAATGTATGCCATAACCTAATATGCTAGCACCAAACATGTCAAAGGGTATTTCTAAGTTACTAAGTTTCTTCCTAACTACTCTAAAAAAATAATCTTAAGTGCCCGGTTCAAGTTACACCCTTGGAAAGAACCGGTGCCCAAAGAAAAACCAAGGGATACTACCTAACTATCCTAAAAAACAAAAAAAAACTTTTTGGCGTTTTGTTTTTTAATCGGACTTTATCCCTCAAGCAAATTGTCCAACAGATCCATCGTTGGAAAAAATCCAAGATTTTTCTAAAAAATAATAATTTTGTACAATTACACCTCAAAAAGTAGTTTCCCCACCCCACACTTATGTTATGCATAGTCCTCGATGCATGATCACAAAGAAAAACATTAAAACAAGGGCGAGAAATACTCCCTGAGACCCTCTCGGGCCTAGCTCAGACATGATTCTCAATCTTTAGAGTCAGGATGACCCCACACTTAAGCTCAAACATGCCCCTTAGCTTCAACTTTGGGTATTCAGACTTCCCCTTACTCTCGAAAATAAAAACAACACAAAACTCGACACTTAAAAAAAATAAAAAATAAAAGATATACACGATGGGTTGCCTCCCAAAAAGCTCCTTATTTATAGTCGTCGCATGACTCTGCTACTCTGCTCAGACTGGGCACTTTCTCTTCTTCCTTCTCCCATGAAGCCTAGCCTTTTTTCACGCACTTAACGAGTCTCTTTTTTCATCTCTGGCTCTTTTCTCAATCATCTTTACACCCTCAGCTTGCAACACCACCTCCTCTGTATCAGTGCCATTCACATAAGGACTCTTCTCCATCCCTTTCAAGTCGACCACAGTAATCATGCACAGGTCTTCATAATGCTTTGGGAGTTTAACTGCCTTGTACACATTAAAAGTGACATCCTCATCGTCAACTCTCATTTTTAACTTCCCTGCCCTCACATCAATAATTTCTTCACCAGTAGCTAAGAATGGTCACCCCAAAATAATGGGCACTTCCTCACCTGCCTCGTAATCAAGAACAATAAAGTCAGCAGGGAGAACAAACTTTCCCACTCGAACTAACACATCCTCAATAATTCCTTCTGGCATAACTAGTGACCTATCTGCTAACTGTAAAGTGATTGTGGTAGGTCTAAGCACCCCCAATCCGAGTTTCTTGAACAAAGAAGAGGGAATCAAATATATACTAGCCCCTAAATCACACAGGTCTCTACCAACTTCTTGTTTTCCAAGAGATAAAGGAATTGTGAAACTCCCAGGATCCTTCAACATAGGAGGAAGTTTACTCTGAACCCTGGCACTGCACTCTTCAGTAAGTGCAACTGTTTTTAACTCTACATGTCTTCGTTTGTTTGCCACAATATCTCTGAGATAGCTTGCATACTTAGGCATTTCTTGCAAAATTTTCACCAAAGGAAAATTCGCACTCACTTGGCTAAACATATCTAGGAATATCTTGTACTTAGCATCATCTTTTTGCCTCTACAGTCTTTGTGGAAACGGAGGTGGTGGCCTTGTTTCAATTACTGGCTCGATCCCTTTATTATCTTTCTCATTCCCTTCAACTGGCTTGGGTACTAATTCTCCTTCAGGATGAGCTGTATTGTTCTTTGTATTTGGAGCTTCTTCTAGTATTCTTCCATTTCTCAAGGTAATTTCATTGACTTGAGCCTTAGGATTAGGATCACTATCACTAGGAAGAGCTCTTACTGGTCGGGTATTTTGTGTACTAGCAAGTTGTCGCATTTGGCGTTCCAAATTTCTCATTGCTGCTGCTTGGGCCTGGTGATCATGCATTATTTTTTGATTGAAAGCAAGTTGGTCGTTCATCATTCTCTTCATAATCTCTTCAAGTCTAGCTGATTGTTCAGCCTCGGGTGGTCTGTCTTATTGTTGAGGTGCTTGAGGTGCTTGAGGCCTGTATTGATTCTGAGTGCCTTGATTTCCACCCTAAGAGAAGTTTGGGTGGTTTCTCCAGTTGGGATCATAAGTGTTCCCATATTTATTTGCTTGACCCCTATTCAATCGATTGACCTCTCCATTGTACTATAACTGAAGGATAATCATAGACCTCAACTTTCGGACCTGCAGGCTAGAATGGCCACTGGCTCATCCTCATAAGTCAAATCCTTGTCTAATTGGACGGAGCTGAAATCTAACACATGGAATGGATCACCGTGATACTTCCGAAGCATAGAGACATAGAACGCCGGGTGAATTGCGGATAAGCTAGATGGAAGTGCAAGCTTGTAGGCCACCTCAAGGACCCTTTCAAGAATATCAAAGGGTCCAATATACCTAGGGCTCAACTTTCCCTTCTTTTCGAACCTCATAACACCCTTCATGGGTGAAACCCGAAGCAAAACCCTCTCTCCAACCATGAATATAGCATCACAATCTCTACGATCAGCATAACACTCTTTCCTAGACTGATCTGTGCGAAGTCGATCCTGAATTATCTTGACCATTTCATAGGCATCCTGAACCAAATTGGTACCTAACAACAGAGCCTCTGAACTTCTCAAACCAACCAAGTGGCAAACAGCACCGCCTCCCGTGTAATGCATCATAAGGAGCCATCTGAATACTCAATTGTTAGTTGTTGTTGTAGTCAAACTCTGCAAGTGGCAAGAACTCATCGCAAGAACCCTCGAAATCCATAATGCAGGCACAAAGCATATCCTCCAATATTTGTATGGTTAGCTTGGAGTGACCATTCATCTGGTGGTGGAATGTTGTACTCAATTCAACCCGTGTGCCTAACTCATGCTATACGCCCCTCATGAAGTACAATATGGATTTCATACCCCGATCAGAAATGATAAACACTGGCACATCGTGAAGACGAACAATCTCGCGGATATAGATCTCAGCCAACTGCTCGAAAGAATAGGTAACTGCTTATGGAATGAAATGAGTTGTCTTGGTGAACATGTCCACAATGACCCATACAGCGTCGAATTTCTTCGAAGTCCGTGTGATCCCAACACAAAATACATGGTAATACGCTCCCAGTTCCACTCGGGAATCTTAAGCTTCTTGTATGTTACTTGTTGACAATTCAAACATCAAGCCACATATGCAACTATGTCCTTCTTCATTCTTCTCCACCAATAATGCTACCGCAAATCTTCACGAAGCTCATCCATTTTGGATCAACTCACGAAGCTCATCCATTTTGGGCACACAAATTCGACCATGCATCCGCAACACCACATCATCTCCAATTAACCTGCTTGGCACCACCATTCCATATCGTGTCCTTAAGGACAAACAAATGGGGGTTACCATACTGACGCTCTTTGATGCGCTCATACAAGGAAGACCGAGAGACCAAGAAATCTAGAACTCGACTGGGCTCCGAAACATCTAACCTTACGAATTGACTGGCCAAGGCTTGAACATCTGATGCTAGCAGTCTCTCACAAACCGGAATAATTGCAAGGCTACCCATACTCACAGTTTTTCTACTCAAGACATCGTCCACCACATTTTCCTTCCCGGGATGATACAAAATGGTGATATCATATTCTTTCAACAACTCCAACCACTTTCGTTGCCTCAAGTTGAGATCCTTTTGCTTGAACAAATATTGTAGACTCTGATGATTCGTGATCACCTCACAAGACACGCCGTAGAGGTAATGCCTCCAAATCTTCAATGCATGAACAATGGTGGCCAACTCTAGGTTATAAATAGGTTAATTCCTCTCATGAACCTTCAACTATCGTGATGCGTAAGTGATCACCCTGCTATCCTTCGTCAATAATGCACCAAGCCCAATACGCGATGCGTCACAATACACAATGTTGGATCCTAAACTTATGGGAAACACCAAAATTAGCGTCTTACTCAAAGCAGCCTTGAGCTTCTGAAACATCAACTCACTCAGCGGATCACCTGAATGGAGAACCCTTCTGGGTCATTTAGTCAATGGGGTTGTTATAGATGAAAACCCCTCCACAAACCGGCAACAATAACCCGCCAAACCTAAGAAACATCGAATCTCTATAGCTGAAGTAGGTCTTGGTCAGTTTTGAGCCGCCTCAATCTTCTTAGGATCCACTTTAAAGCCCCCGGCTGATACAACATACCCTAAAAGGGAAACCAAGTCCAACCAAACTCACACTTCGAAAACCTGGCAAATAACTAATTATCTCCCTGAGTTTGAAGTACAATCCAAAGATGTTGCTCATGCTTATCTCGACTGCGGGAGTAGATCAAGATATCATCAATGAATACAATCCCAAAAGAAACCAAATAGGGCTTAGATACCTGGTTTATCAAATCCATAAATGCAACTGGGGCATTTGCAACATAAATAACATCACTAGGACCTCGTAATGCCTATAACGAGTTCGAAAACCTGTCTTAGGGACATCCCATGCCCTAATTTTCAACTGATAGTAGCCAAACATATTATTAATCTTCGAAAACACTATGGCACCTTGAAACTGATCAAATAAGTCATCAATCCTCGACAACGGGTACTTGTTCTTGATAGTGACTTTGTTCGACTGCCCATAGTCAATACATATCTTCATCAAATCACCCTTATTCTTCACGAACAACATGGGCGCAATCCAAGGCGAGACACATGGTCTAATGAATCCCTTATCAAGCAAATCTTTCAACCTACTCTTTCATTTCTTTTAAGTTAGGCGAGGCCATACGATATGGTGGGATAGAAATGGGCTGAGTTCCTGGACCTAATTAAATACAGAAGTCAATATATCTATCGGGTGGCATCCCCAATAGATCTGTAGGAAACACCTCTGGAAACTTACGCACAACTGATACTGAATCCATGGAAGGAACCTACGCAAGAATAGAGAATGTAGGCCAAATAAGCTAAACATTCTTTCTCAACCATATGCCAAGTCTTCACATAAGAGATGACATTTCTAGTACAACGACCAAGAGTCCCTCTCCACTCTAATCGAGCCAACCCCACCATGGCTAAGGTCACTGTTTTGGCGTGAAAGTCCAATATAGCATGATACGGTGACAACCAAACCATGACCAAAATAGTATCAAAGTTCACCATATCAAGAAGTAGGAGATCTACACTAGTTTCAAGACTCCCAATAGTACCCACTCACGGGCGATAAACACAATCTACAACAATAGAATCTCCCACAAGCGTGGACACATACATGGGAGCACCCATAGAATCACGAGGCACAACCTGATATGAAGCAAAATCGGATGACACGTAAGAATAAGTAGAGCCCGGATCAAATAGAACTGAACCAAGCTCTAACATCCGCCCCTCGAACGGCCTCTAACTGGCTGGCCTCCACCTCTAACAACCTAACCTCCACCTCTGGCAGCCTAACCCCCGCCTCTAGATGGTTGAGCTGGTGGTGAAGCAAGCGGTGTCGAAACCATGGGACGAGAACCCTGCTGATGCATGCCGCCCTATGATCTGGGGCAAAATCTAGAAAGGTGCCTAATGCGAGACTAAATTGCATAGTTTAACATGTGATATACCTTACATTTTATGCGCATTAATGATAAAATTACACTTGTTATGTGCTTAATGGAGTTTATTTTATGTGTAGGTGAANATCTACTTGAGAGAGAGTGCATATTTAGGTAATTGTTTGAACAACACCACTCCTAGAGTATAGACGAAAGTCATAACCGAGGGTTTAGAGGTTGGATTAGAGATAACGATACCTCGGGTGCAATCTAAAGTGAACTGTAATGAAATCTAGCTAGTGTAACTTGAGAGAGTGCGTCTAGTAAATTATCATAATTACTTGAGAGAGATTTATGGTAGATAGAGAGTTCATGATTGATAGAGACGATTAATCAAGATTATACGAAGTATCCGAGAAGTAAGTTCACCAGCGGGGGAAACTATAACCTTAATTTTTATTACAATTGTTTATACCTTAGTATAATTAATCTTTGCTTTTAATCTTTAGTATTAGTAATTTAACAAACATCAGGTGACAGCTGAGTACTAATTTAAACAGCCTGCTTGATACGTCAATTCCCTGAGGGATCGACTCTTGGCATAATACCCCAGGATTATATTTGCAACGCCCGCTTAGTCTTCTACAAGACATAGTTGAGCGTGATCAGTGCCTCAGATCTCCACAAGTATAACAAGCCCTCAGCTGGTGTGACTGCTGGCCCTGGAACTGGATCTATCGACCTGGATAACCACTCTAATAACTCTTGATTGGAGGTGCATGAATAGGAGCTGATAGTTTACTGTAGGCTAGATGCTGAAGATGAGATACATAAGGACCAAGACTACCCGAAGCACCGTCATATGCCTGAAGGGCTGACTGAAATAGCATGAGATGATGGCATTTACAAAAATTACCCCTACCTTCAGATGTGGCACCAGTGAAGCCACCAAAATGATGAGGCCTCTTATTAGATATCGGCCCCCTCTCCTGACCACGAAACATCTCGATCCGTCTAGCAATCTCTATGACCCTCTGAAAAGAATTATCATCTCCGGTCTCCTTGTCCATATATAGTATGATACTTAATGTGAGTCCATCAATGAATCTTCTCACTCTCTCCCTCCCAGTAAGAAGTAAAACAATCGTGTGGTAAGCTAGATCCGCAAATCGAGTCTCATATAAGGTAACAATTATGCAACCTTGTAGAAGGCGCTCAAACTGCCTTTGGTCTTCCTCTCTTAGAATGAAAGGAATGAACTTCTATAGAAATAGCTGTGAAAATTGATCCTAGGTAAGTGAAGGTGAACTATATGGTCTAGTCAACACATAATCTATCAACCAACTCTTAGCAGAACCGGTCATCTGGAACACTGCAAAGTCGACCCCATTGGTCTCAACAATACTCATGTTTTGGAATACCTCGTGGCAACGGTCCAAGTGATCTTGTGGGTCATCAGAAGGTGCACCGCTGAAATGAACAGGAAAGATCTTGGTAAACCTATCTAGCCTCAACAAGGCCTCAAAAGACCTACCAGTCCTATCATTTTCCTGAGCTGCAATAATTGACTGAACCACCCCAACTGGCTGCACTACTAGAGTCTGATATAGGGGATCCGCCCACTCTGGGGTGTGAGTATCGGGAGTCTATGCTCCAACCCCAGCCCAAGAGACGGATGAGCCACCAGAAATTCACTGATATGCGCCACACTCTCCGTACGGCCCACCAAGCGGACTAGAGCATCCCGAAGCACTAGAGTGGCTATGAACTCCTTTGAGACCTGAGTTGGTCCGATGGGTGCGGTATGATCTCAGTCCTTCTCCTCATGGTCAATCTGAGGCTCCGTAATGGGTGGTGCTGCTCGAGCTCTAGGCTAAGCTCTGCCTCTGCCTCTGGTTCGACCTCGACCTCGGCCTCTGCCCTGGTAGTAGATGCCACCGGTGGCTCCAGCTCTTGTTCGGCTACAGATGTTACGCATGTTCTTGGGATCTGCAAGAGAACAAGAATATAATGGTTTAATCCTCAATAATAGAATAAAATATCATGATAGAGAAAGAAAGAAGTGAAATTTTTCCTAAAACTCCATAGCCTCTAGAGATAAGTATAGACGTCTCCGTACCGATCCTCCAAACTCTACTAATCTTGCTAAAGACTCGTGAGCCTAGGAAACCTAGTTCTCTGATACAAACTTGTCACGACCCAGAATCCCAACCACGGGGTCGTGATGGAGCCTAACATCCACTTGCTAGGCAAGCCGATATGAAACAATTAAAATAACTAATTTTTGATAGTAACAAACACAATGGTGATATACAATGAGAAATAGAAACCCATTCTAACACGGTACCATTATAAGTCACATGATAATATCTTCTCCCAAAAATCCAGAGTCACGAGTTCACGAACAACTAGTAGTCCACAAACAAAGGCTGAAACTAATAAAACTATTTTGAAGGAAATGAACAGTAAAATTAGCAAAAGGAAGGGGACATTAAGGTATGTGGACGCCAGCGGATCTACCTCGAGTCTTCGTATGCAATGATCAGAGCTGACACACCCCACGCGCCGCTAAGACCAATACAATTATCTGCACAAGAAGTGCAAAAGTGTAGTATGAGTACAACCGACCCAATGTACTTCGTAAGTGTCGAGCCTAACCTCAATGATATAGTGAAGACGCTATGACAAGACACCTAAGTAGATAAACCTTTACAAGTGTATATAAAGCAGCAATAATAACAGAAAATGGTAAAGTACAAACTAGAAGGGAACATGCAAAAGGGGTCAAATATAAAAACTACGACATGTATGAGATCACAAAGTAACCAAATAAATCATCAACCGGTAAATCAGTTATAACAATGATATGAAAATAGCATGACATCACCCTTCATACTTTTACTCTCGTCCTCACCATGTAATGATGAAATAAGTAAAATGAAATGGCACGGTATCACCCTTCATGCTATTATTCGCATCCTTACCATGCAGCAATGAAAAAGATGAGATGCATGGCACGTCATCACCCTTCGTGCTTTTACTCTCTTCCTCATTGTGTAATAATGAAAATATAAGATAAATGATGCTGCATCACCCTTCGTGCTTTTACTCTCGTCCTCACCATGTAATAATAATAATGTAAATGCAATGGCACGACATCACCCTTCGTGGTTTTACTCTCTCCCTCACCATGTAATGATGATAATATGAATTTGAGTAATAAATAATGCAGCGAATATATTTAAGGTCAAATATGATGCCGATATACCAAACTTCAACTTCCAGAAATATTTGCTAATTATAAAAAGGCAATAGTTACGAAACGAATAATCAAAGAAATAATAATATAACCTAAACATTGATAGTATAATTAATAAAGCAATAAAATACAAGGAAACAAATTCCACCCGCATGCTTTAACCCAATAACAATGCATAAGTACTCGTCACCTTATATATACATTGTTCCCACACATAAAACACGTTGAAAATAGACTAACATGTCCTAATCCCTCAAGTCAAGGTTAACCACAACACATACCTCCCTCTGCAATCAAATCAAAACTCAATCGGGGCTTTGCCTCTAGAAGTAACCCCCAAACCAATCAAATCTAACAAAAAATAGTTTAAACAAATCAAAATAAGATTTAGAAACTACCCAAGAGTGAAAAGGATTCAATCTTTAATGATTTTAGAAAAAGTCAACAAAGGTCAAAACCCGGGCGCTCTAGGTCAAAACCCTGGATTCGGACAAAAACTCAATTACCCATTCACCCTCGAGTTCAATTATGTGATTAATTTCAAAATCTGACCTCAATTTGAGGTCTAAATCTCAATTTTTAAAATTTCCAATTTCTACCTAAATCCCTAATTTATACCATCAAATGAATAGATTAAAGGTCAGAAATCAATGGGTGTTGTTGAAAATGGAAGAAAACGAGTTAAAATCTACTAACCTATTAAGCTGAGATAAAACTTCTCTTCAAAATCACCTCTAGAATGAAATGAAACTTGAAAATGGTGAAGAGTGAAGAAAATCCCATGTTTTGGAAGTTTTAAATCACCGTCATCAAGCCTTCTTCGCATTCGCAAACGACCTGACGCGATCACGAAGCACTGAGGCCCAATTGGCCTTCGCGTTCCCGAGTTGTTCTTCGCGTTTGCGTAGAACAACCAACTAATCCCCCTCCCAGGATCATTACCCATCATGTTCGCGTAGTTTTGGTCGTGTTCGTGAAGGGAATCCCAGTACCACTTCGCATTTTTTACCTCACCACGCGTTTGCATAAAAAATCCCACCCTAGCCCAAGTTACTATTCGCGATCGCGAGAGTGGCTTCGCGATCGCTGTTGACGGTCAATTTTGACCGTCCCTTTTAAATTAATTTACTTATACATAATAATTTACAATAAATATTTTGAAAGTATTTTCTATCAATAGATACTCATTTCTACAAATTAATTAAGTTTTAGTTTTGAAATTAATCACTTAGTATTAGTCTGATGTAATTACAACTATATTTATTGTTTCTATAATTTGGTACTACTTATCATTTATCTCTCCTTTTTTTCTTTTCTCTTCCTTCTTCCTTCCTTCCTTGCTTTCCTCTTCTTCTTCTCGCCCTTCCTGAGTCGAGGGTCTATTGAAAACAACATCTCTACCTGCATTAGGTAGGGGTAAGGTATGCGTACAGACTACATGTTAATAATTTGAAAATTAATGCTATAATTCATAAAATGAAGTATTTATAATTAATTAGTTAAAATAGTTAGTAATTTATATAATAATTATAATTTTACTGCATTTTATTGAAAATTATTAAGCTTATTTAATTAAAATATAAAAGTATCAAAAGAGGCTAAAGATTACAATTGCAATTCCCTATTAAAACACAAACTGGCCATTCTTTAAATCAAAACTAGCCCAACACCCAAGCCTAATCCGAAATTGATCCAGTCCGAACAAACCCTCTCTTTCAACTATGGCAATACATGCCATCACATTTGATCCAATCACAGCATGGCATGTCGCCCTTCCCATTACCTCACAAAAGAAACACAATCCATCATGGACGTTGATTCATATCACCAAGGGACCAAGATTAATCCCACTTTTTCAATTTATTTTGAAAGGCGGTCTTGCTTTATGTAACGACCCGACCAGTCGTTTTGCGATATCGGACCCCGTTCCCCTAAATAAAACTTCCCATAGCAGATTATTATGATTTATGACTTGTGGGGGTGGGTGGTCCGGGTTTCAGAAGTGTTTAAAGCAATATTGGAACACTTGGTTCCTTCAGGATGGCCTTTAAGGCCAAGTTTGACTTCAGTCAAAATTTTTAGTAAACGACCTTGGAATCGAGTTTCGACTGCTCCGGTAGCTTTGTATGATGATTTCGGGTTTGGGCGTATGTTCGTAATGGGTTTTGGATGATCCGGGAGCGTTTCGGCGCCCAATATTGAAATAAGAGTTCCTTAAGTTCATATTGTGGTTTGGGATGTGTTTTTGTGTTATCGAGGTCCAAATGGAATTTTGAGACCAGGAATAGTTTCGTTATGTCATTTATGACTTACTTGCAAAATTTGGTTTCATTCTGAGTAGTATATGTCGGTTCGGCGCATTGTTAGCGAATTCAAGAAAACTTAATGTTCCTAAGTTTGGTTCTAGGGGTTTTGAGCTGTGATTTTGAGTTTTAGCATTGTTGCGGGTGTTCCGAAGGCTCGAGCGAGTCTTTATTATGATTTGAGACTTGTTGGTATATTTGGACGGGGGCTCGAATGGGCCCAGTTGAAGCAGATGCTGGTGCACTTGATCTGGTGTGACCGCAGATGCGGTTGCCCAGTCGCAGGTGCGAGACCGCTCTTGCGGTCCAGGCCTCGCAGGTGCAACCCCCAAGTGGGTTGCCTAGTTCTCGCAGGTGTGGGCTCCTTCCCATAGGTGCGGAGCCGCATGTGCGAACTCCAGCCCGCATGTGCGAGCCCAGGCCCATGTCCCATTTTTCGCAGGTGCAGGCTATTGCTCACAGGTGCGGTCGTCTAGTCGCAGGTGCAGAAACCCCTGTAGGCAGTAAGGTCTTTAAGTGTGGGATTATCCCATTTTCACTCTATTTTCTTCCATCATAGACGATTTTTAGATCTTGGAAAGGAACCCCACAACCCAACCACTGAGAGGTAAGTAAATTCTACCCTAAATCTAGTTACTGCGTGAATTCCTAGTTGAATTTAACTACCTAATTAGTGAAACATTATGGAATTGGGTAGTAACCTAGGGCTTTCAAGAATTTAGATAATTACCCGTGAATTGGCTATGAATTCATACAAAAATCATATATTAATGATCCTTAGGTTATGGGTGAGTGTTTCCTTCGAGAATTTTTGAAATCCGAGCATGCAGGCCTAGGGTTGGATTTTGAGATTTCTTCAAGAATGATGAATTTGACTATATAATAGGATAATTCCATGCTTTGAGTATAATTTGATATATTTACGTAACGTTTGGTTAGATTCAAGTCCTTTGGGTGACGAGTTCGGAGTTTCGGGCGCATTCTTGACACGGGGAGTAGGTGCGATGCGAGGTGAGTCTCCTTTCTAACCTCGTAAGAGGGAATTGTCCCCGTAGGTGTTTTAAATGCTATATGTGATATTTGTGGGGCTACATATGTACAAAGTGACGAGAGTCCTTACGTAGCGGCTATTATTATTATGTCCGGGTAGATAGACCCACCTCATGCCTTGTGTTTTCCTTGAAATGAACTATATGCTTAATGAACTAAATGTTACATTCGGCTTATTTCCCTGACATCATGGAATTTGAGAAATTTTAAGGAATTGTTCACTAAAAAGTATTTAAAAAAGGAATACTGTGTGTGCATGTGACCGCTTCGCAATTTACATTCTGCGAGCGGAGTGTGATTTCCCCCACTCCCATGGGAGTGGGTCGTACACCAAGGCGGATTGAAAGATGCACTTTTGGTACGGGCCATTCAATCCTCGGAAGTGCATATGTATGATTACTTTATGGAAAAAAAGCACTTATGGTTCGGGCCGTTCGATCCTCGGCAGTGCATAGACGTGAGTACTTTATGGCAAGGTGCACTTATGGTTCGGGCCGTTCGACCCTCGACAATGCACAGATATGATTATCTTATGGCTCAGGCCGGTTTTTCTTATCCTGTATGCGCATGATTTATTGTTATTGAATTCATGGATATTGATTTGACATATATTTGGGGTAAGATGAAGTAGTAATTGTTTATTTACTTCCAGTGTTTACTTGGATTTCAGTGCCTTATATATTTGTTGCTTCACGACCTTTACATGCCTACCGTTTTCATCATACTCTGTTAAATTATATTATTGGACCTTAGTGAGTGTCAAGTCGACCTCTCGTCACTACTTCTTCGAGGTTAGTCGGGATACTCACTGGTTACATATATATTTATGTACTCATGCCACGCTTCTATACTTAATTGTACAGGTTCTAAGGCTGGTGCATCTGGTTGTCAGACCGGAGCTTGATTCTGATTATAGACGTACCTGACATCACGGTGAGCTGTTTTCTCCTGACGATCTCCGGCAGAACCATGGAGTTTCTTTTGCTTATTTCCCATCTATTTCTTTCAGACAGTGGGACTGTATATTATATCTTTTGTATATTATGTTAGCATGCCCGTAGGACTTGTGACACTAGTTCCTAGCACACACGTGGTAGTTATTATGGATTACGGGTCTGTATAAATATTGGCTCATGCCTCCTCATGACCGCTTTTGATTAAAACTGTCTAGCTATCCTTGTCGATTTATGTTTCAAGCTTTAAAGACTGAGTATATGTTGAAATGGTTAACCAAATAAGAAAGAAGCCTTAGTAAATTGAGTGTTGGCTTTCCTGACCCCACTGTTGGGCGCCATCACGACCTAAGTTAGGATTTTGGGTCGTGACAACATGGTATCAGAGCACTAGGTTCACGTAAGTCTCACGAGTCACGAGCAAACTCAGTAGAGTCTTATGGATTGGTACGAAGACGTCTGTACTTATCTTCAGAAGGCTATAGGGTGTTAGGAAACCTCTCTTTGTTCTTATTCTATCGTGCAGTCGATGATTTACTAAACTCATTCTTATATTCTCTCACAGATGGTGAGGACGCGTGCATCTGATGTTCCAGACCAGGGAGGGGCCGTTACCCGCGTTATCCGAGGTCGCGGTAGAGGCCGGAGGAGGGCACCTGCCCGAGGTAGGGGACGAGGGAATCCCAGAGCTATTCTGGTTCCTCCACCAGAGGACCCTATCATAGAGGAGCAGGACGAGGTGCCCCCAGCAGATCCTGCTCCAGTAGACTGCATGACAGCGCCAAGCTTCCAGGAGTTCATGGGCTGTATGATGAGATTTATGGACACTATGCCCCAGGCTGGTTTATTTCCGGCAGATCCTGCTGCTTCTCAGGCGGGATGGGGAGTCCAAACCCCTACTGCCCAGGCTGCAGGCCAGACAGCAAAATTACATCATACCCCGACTCGTGGGAGGGGTCCAGCCTGTTGCAGCAGCACCTGAGCCCAGACCAGCTGCGGATGGCGATCTGCAGAAGTTATTGGATAGATAGACTCGATTTCACCCTCAAGTCATCAAGGGTGAGCGAGGTGAGGATACCTAGGATTTTGTGGACGTGTGCAGGGACAGACTGCACAACATGAGGATACTAGAGTCCCATGGAGTGGATTTCACTACCTTCCAGTTGGAGGTCAGAGCTCGTAGGTGGTGGCAGTCCTATATTTTCTGCAGGCCAGCAGATTCTACTCATGTCACTTGGGAGCAGTTCACGCATATGTTTCTGGATAGATATATCCCACCCCCTGCGGTATCAGTTTGAGCGGCTAGAGCAGGGACAGATGTCAGTGACAGATTATGAGGCCAGATTTTCAGAGTTGTCTCGCCATGCACTCATGATACTACCTACTGATGCAAAGAGTGTGCGGATATTTGTGGCTGGGTTGCACCCAGGTATTAGGGCCACCATGGCCCAAGAGGTGGAGATGGGTACTCCTTATCAGCTCGTGGTAGATATTGCTCGCAAAATCGAGGGGTATCGATCGAGGAGTAGGGAGAAAGGGAAGCAGGACAAGAGGGATAGATTCTTCAGAGATTTCAGAGGTTCCGCAGCTAAAGGCAGAGATCAGTTTAGTAGTAGTCAGCCTAGCAGGCCTTCATATTCAGCACCTCCACCACCTCCCCGAGGTGTTCCATCGAGGCCTCATTTTAGAGCCATGCCAAAGTGTTCCTACCGTCCTCTATCCATTCAGAGTTCACCCAGTGGTTATCCCAGTCATCCGAGATCCTCCGACCCCTACTTCAGTGCTATGCCAGAGGGCTCACATCGCCCTCCGGCCATTCAGGGTTCTTCTTCGGGGCAGCAGACTATGGTACCTGGAGGTTGTTACGAGTGCGGGGAGCCAGGTCATATGAGGAAGCATTGTCCCAGGTTTCAGGGTAAGGCCGTTCAGCAGGTTTATCAGCCGATGGGTCCGGCACTAGCAGTCCGGCCACCTAGAGGTGGAGGATAGGTCGACATGGGTCGTCCTATAGGTGGAGGCCTGTCAGGGGGAGGCCGGGCAGCTCCTGTTCACTCTAGTAGAGCTTAGTCTTCTGGTACTCCAGCTAGATTCTATGTCATTCCGGCCAGATCAGATGCAGTGGCCTCAGATGCCATGATCACAGGTATTATCTCAGTATGTGGTAGAGAGGCTTCAGTATTATTTGATCCAGGATCCACCTATTCATATGATTCAGCATTATTTTCTCATTTTCTGGATGCTCCTCACGAGTCCTTGGGTTCTCCTATATATGTGTCCACTCTTGTGGGCGATTCTGTGGTGGTAGACCGGATCTAACGGTCTTGTGTGATCACCTTCTGTGGGTTCGAGACCAGAGCGAACCTTTTATTGCTTGACATGGTTGATTTTGAGGTTATTCTAGGCATGGATTGGCTATCTCCTTATCATGGTGTTCTACATTGCCATGCCAAGACAGTTACTTTAGCCATGCATGAGTCACCTTGGCTGGAGTGGAGAGGTTCCTCAGTTAGTGCATCGAGCTGGATTATTTCATTCATGAAGGCTCGACATATGGTCGAGAAGGGTTGTATGCCTATCTTGCTTATGTGCGGGACACCGCCACCGAGTCTCCGACGATTGATTCAGTGCCAGTTGTTCGAGAGTTTGCTGATGTATTTCCTTCAGATCTTCCGAGCATGCCTCCGGATCGTGATATTGATTTCTGCATTGATTTAGCTCCAGGAACCCAGCCTATATCTACTCCTTCGTACCGTATGGATCCAAAAGAGTTGAAGCAGCTTAAGGAGTTGTTGGCTAATGGGTTCATTAGACCGTGTGTATCACCGAAGGTGCTTCAGTTTTATTCGTGAAGAAAAGGGATGGGTCCATGTGGATGTGTATTGATTACCACCAGTTGAACAATGTCACCATTAAGAACAAGTATCATTTGCCGCGCATCAATGATTTGTTTGACCATTTGCAAGGTGCTAAGGTGTTTTCTAAGATCGACTTAAGATCGGGATACCATCAGTTGAAGATTCGAGCATCGGATGTTCCGAAGACTGCTTTTCGTACGAGATATGGCCATTATGAGTTCCTGGTGATGTCATTTGGCTTGACTAATGCCCCAGCAGGATTTATGGACTTGATGAACAGGGTATTTAGGCCGTATATTGATTCCTTTGTCATTGTCTACATTGATGACATTTTGATTTACTCACGTAGCCTGGGGGAGCATGAGTAGCATTTGAGAGTTGTGCTCCAGACTTTGCGAGAACAGAAGCTATATGCTAAGTTCTCCAAGTGTGAGTTCTGGTTGGATTCCGTATCATTCTTGGGGCATGTGGTATCCTGAGAGGGTATCAAGGTTGATCCTCAGAAGATCGAGGCAGTTCAGAGTTGGTCGCGTCCCACTTCAGCTACAGAGATCAGGAGCTTTTTGGGCCTAGCCGGCTATTATCGCAGATTTATGGAGGGGTTCTCTTCTATTGAAGTTAACACAAAAGAATTCCCCGTTTGGATGGTTTGACGAGTGTGAAGCGAGCTTTCAGAAGCTCAAGGCGACATTGACTTTAGCGCCAGTTCTGGTATTGCCTTTCGGTTCTAGGATGTACACAGGATATTGTGACGCTTCACGCGTTGGTTTGGGGTGTGTGTTGATGCAGGAAGGGAGAGTTATTGCTTATGCTTCGAGCCAGCTGAAGGTTCATGAGAAGAATTACCCAGTGCACGATTTGGAGTTAGCAGCGATTGTTCATGCTCTTAAGATTTGGAGGCACTACTTGTATGGGGTGTCCTGTGAGGATTATGCACACCACTGCAGCTTGCAGTACTTGTTCAAGAAGAGAGATCTTAATCTGAGGCAGCGCAGATGGCTTGCGTTGTTGAAGGATTATGATATCACAATTCTTTATCACCCGGGCAAGGCAAATGTGGTACCAGATGCTTTGAGCAGGAAGGCGGAGAGTATGGGTAGCTTGGCTTATATTGCAGCAGAGGAGAGACCTCTAGCCTTGTACACACATCCCTTGGCCAATCTCCTGGTGAGATTAGACCTTTCATAGCCTCGTCGAGTTTTAGCACACATGGTTGCTGAGTCTTCGTTATTGGGGGAGATTAAGGCCCGGCAGTTCGATCATCCGTGCTTAACAGAGCTCCGGGAGACAATGGTACAGGGTGGTGCCAAGGAGGTTGCTATTGGTTAGGATGGTGTTCTGAGACTTCAGGGCCGTTTATGTGTTCCTAATATTGATGGCCTGAGGGAGAGGATTCTAGAGGAGGCACATAGTTCTCGGTATTCCGTTAATCCTAGTGCTATGAAGATGTATCGTGATTTGAAGAAGAATTACTTGTGGAGGCGGATGAAGAGGGACACTGTGGAGGATGCGACTAGGTGTCTTAACTGCCAGCAGGTTAAGTATGAGCACTAGAGGCCAGGAGGCCTACTTCAGCAGATGCCCATTCCTGAGTGAAAGTGGGAGCGCATCACTATGGACTTCGTGGTTGGATTGCCTCGGACTTTGCGGAAGGTTGAAGTGGTTTGGGTCGTTGTGGATAGATTGACCAAATCGGTGCATTTCATTCCGGTGGCTACTACTTATACTTCTGAGAGGTTGGCCCAGCTCTACATTCGGGGGATAGTTCGGTTGCACGGTG
Organism: Nicotiana knightiana; assembly: GCA_005239525.1. Lineage (NCBI taxonomy): Eukaryota > Viridiplantae > Streptophyta > Magnoliopsida > Solanales > Solanaceae > Nicotiana > Nicotiana knightiana. The sequence goes on from ML433050.1 coordinate 107,078, forward strand.
TGCCGGTTTCCATTATATCAGATCGAGGTCCTCAGTTTACCTCGCATTTTTGGAGAGCATTGCATAGTGAGATGGGCACCCAGATAGATCTCTGCACATCATTTCACCCTCATACTGATGGTCAGTCGGAGTGGACAGTTCAGACATTGGAGAACATGCTCAGGGCATGCCTGATTGACTCGGAGGTCAATGGGACCAGTTCTTGCCTTTGGCCGAGTTTGCTTATAATAATAGTTATTAGTCCAGCATCGAGATGGCTCCATATGAGGCTTTTTATGGTCCGCAATGTCATTCCCCTATCGGGTGATTTGAGCCTGGCGAGGCTAAGTTATATGGCACTGACCTGGTGAGGGATGCTTTGGAGAGGGTGAAGTTTATTCAATAGAGGCTCCTCACAGCACAGTCCAGAAAGAAGAGTTACGTTGATCAGAGGGCGTGTGATGTATCATTTATGGAGGGAGACAAGGTTCTGTTGAAGGTCTCGCCGATGAAGGGTATTATGAGGTTTTGGAAGAAGGGCAAGCTGAGCCCGAGGTTTATAGGTCCCTTCGAGGTGTTGAGTTAAGTTGGGGAGGTTTCTTATGAGCTAGCCTTACCTCCCAGTTTATCAGGAGTTCATCCAGCCTTTCATGTATCGATGTTCTGGAGGTACCACGCCGACTTCTCTCACATGGTTGATTTCAGCACTATTCAGTTGGATAAGAGGTTGTGCTATGAGGAGGAGCCAGTTGCTATTATTGATAGACAAGATTGCCAGTTGAGGTCCAACAGAGTTTTTGAAGTGAAGGTCCACTGGAGGGGCCAACCAATCAAGGAAGCGACCTGGGAGTCCGAGGAGGACATGTGGAGCAGATATCCGCACTTATTCAGCACTTCAGGTATGATCTAGACCCGTTCGAGGACAAACGTTTATTTAAGAGGTGGAGAATGTTACGACCCGACCAGTCGTTTTGTGATATCGGACCCCGTTCCCATAAATGAAACTTCCCATAGCGGCTTATTGTGATTTATGACTTTCGGGGGCGGTGGTCCGGGTTTCGGAAGTGTTTAGAGCGATATTGGAACACTTGGTTCCTTCAGGTTGGCCTTTAAGGCCATGTTTTACTTCGGTCAATTTTTTTAGTAAACGACCTCGGAATCCAGTTTCAACGGTTCTGGTAGCTTCGTATGATGATTTCAAACTTGGGAGTATGTTTGGAATGGGTTTCGGATGACCCGGGAGCGTCTCAACGCCCAATATTGAAATAAGAGTTCCTTAAGTTCATATTGTGGTTTGGGACGTGTTTTTATGTTATCGAGGTCCAAACCAAATTTTAAGACCGGGAAGAATTCCGTTATGTTTCATTTATGACTTGCCTGCAAAATTTGGTGTCATTCCGAGTAGTATAGGTCGGTTCAGCGCATTGTTAACGAATTCAAGAAAACTTAAAGTTCCTAAGTTTGTTTCTAGTGGTTTTGAGGTGTGAATTTGAGTTTTAGCATTGTTGCGGGTGTTCCGAAGGCTCGAGCGAGTCCGTATTATGATTTAGTAATTGTTAATATATTTAGACGGGGGCTCGGATGGGCCCAGGTGCCTCTCGGGCACCAAACGAGGCCAAAACCAGCTGAAGCAGTTGCTGGTGCACCTGATATGGTGTGACCGTATGTGCGGTTGCCTAGTCGCAGGTACGAGACCGCTCCTGCGGTCCAGGCCTCGCATGTGCGGCCCCGAGGTGGGTTGCGTAGTTCTCGTATATGCAAGCTCCTTCCCGAAGGTGCGGACTCCACCCCGCAGGTGCGAGCCCAAGCCCTTGTCCCATTTTCCGCAGGTGCGAGACCACAGGTGTGGTCATCGAGTCGCGGGTGCGGAAACCCTTGTAGGCATTAAGGTCTTTATGTGTGGGATTATCCCATTTTCACTGCATTTTCTTCCACCATAGATGATTTTTAGAGCTTGGAAAGGAGCCCCACAACCCAGCCACTGAGAGGTAGTAACCTAGGGCTTTCGACAATTTAGAGAATTACCCGTGAATTGGCAATGAAATCATACAAAAATCATATATTAATGATCCTTAGGTTATGGGTGACTGTTTCCTTCGAGAATTTTTGAAATCCGAGCATGCGGGGCCGGGGTTGGACTTTGGGATTTCTTCAAGAAGGATGAATTTGACTAAATAATAGGAGAATTCCATTCTTTGAGTATAATTTGACATATTTAAGTAACGTTTGGTTAGCTTCGAGTCCTTTAGGTGACGAGTTTGAAGTTTCGGGCGCATTCTTGACCCGGGGAGTAGGTGCGACATGAGGTGAATCTCCTTTCTAACCTCGTAAGAGGGAATTGTCCCCATAGGTGTTTTAAATGCTATGTGTGATATTTGTGGGGACTACGTACGTATAAAGTGACTAGAGTCTGTACGTAGCAGCAATTATTATTCTGTCCGGGTAGTTAGGCCCACCTCATGCCTTGTGTTTTTCTTGAAATGAACTATATGTTTAATGAACTAAATGTTACATGCGATTCATTTCCCTGAGATCATGGAATTTGAGAAATTTTAAAGAATTGTTCACTGAAAAGTAATTAAAAAAAGGATGTTGTGTGTGCATGTGACCGCTTTGCAATTTACATTCCGTGAGCGGAGTGTGATTTCCCCCACTCTCATGGGAGCGGGTCGTATGCCATGCCGGATTGAAAGATGCACTTATGGTACGGGCTGTTCAATCCTCAGCAGTACATAGGTATGTTTACTTTATGGCAAAGATGCACTTATGGTTCGGGCCGTTCGATCCTCGACAGTGCATAGATGTGAGTACTTTATGGCAAAGTGCACTTATGGTTCGGGCCGTTCGACCCTCGACAGTGCATAAATATTATTATCTTATAGCTCAGGCCGGTTGTCCTTATCATGTATGCGCATGATTTATTGTTATTGAATTCATGGATATTGATTTGACATATATTTGGGGGAAGATGAAGTAGTAATTGTTTATTTACTTCCAGTGTTTACTTGGATTTCAGCGTCTTATATATTTTTTGCTTCACGACCTTTACATGCCGACCGTTTTCATCATACTCTGTTAAATTATATTGTTGGACCTTAGTGAGCGTCAAGTCGACCTCTCGTCACTACTTCTTCGAGGTTAGGCGGGATACTCACTGGTTACATATATATTTATGTACTCATGCTACGCTTTTATACTTAATTGTATAGGTTCTGAGACTGGTGCATCTAGTTGTCAGACCGGAGCTTGATTCTGATTATAGACGGACCTAACTTCACGGTGAGTTGTTTTCTCCTTGCGATCTCCGGCAGCACCATGGAGTTTCTTTTGCTTATTTCCCGTCTATTTCTTTCAGATAGTGGGATTGTATATTATATCTTTTTTATATTCTGTTAGTATGCCCGTAGGACTTGTGACACTAGTTCCTGGTACACACGTGGTAGTTATTATGGATTATGGGTCTGTATATATATTGGCTCACGCCTCCTCATGACCTCTTTTGATTAAAACTGGCTAGTTATCCTTGTCGATTTATGTTTTAAGCTTTAAAAGCTAAGTATATGTTAAAATGGTTAATCAAAAAAGAAAGAACCCTTAGTAAATTGAGTGTTGGCTTGCCTGACCCCGCTGTTAGGCGTCATCACGACCTAAGTTAGGATTTTGGGTCGTGACACTTTATCTCCTCCGCTGGATTCTTGGCCATCAAATTTTCTCCATAATTCATTTTTAAACCTCTAATTCCCAAAATAATCGGAGTCATTGATCATATGATCCAATGACTCCATTCCATCTCTCGTTCTTAACCCAGAGACAGCCCAATTCACCCCAAACCCTAAAATCATTTCGTCTAAGACCTAGTTGCCCCATTTCCCCTTACGTTAACTTTTCTCTCGACCTCCCATGACCATCAATATACAGACCTTGCACAAATTCGTGCAAGGTCATTAGATTTCTCAGCAAATCATCTCTCCTTCCTCCATATCCGTGAATCTCGTTGTATTTCCTTCTTTATTAATCAAATCTGAAACACCAAAATTTGATCCTTAGAACGAAAACATCATTTATTCTTCGTTCTTTCAAATCCAAGCTTGTAGAATCATCCATTTTTTCCTTAGGCTATGAAGCCAGTGATTCACTTTCCATTTTTATTGATTGGATCAAAACCCCCAAATCTGAAACCCTAGACTCAAGGGTGAAATCTCAAGTCTCCAGATTTCTTCTATGCTCGGTCAAATCAGAGCATGCATGAGCATATCTCGAAGCCTCATTATGATTATTCGAAGTCCAAAGGTTAAATGCAATGAACTCTAGACATTGGACCATTGATGGACGGTTTTTTCCTTCAACGGTCAGCCTTGCACACTTAGGTAAATCTTCACATGATTCCCTCCCCCCTGATTACTTTATTTTTCACCCGCTTGCTTGCATCACCTGAGCTTCATCACTTTTCACTATAATTTTTAATCCTTTGAAACCCTAAGGCATTGAATGCACTATAAATAGAGCTTTTAATTCTCTCACCTAACAGACCGAAGAAAAAAGAGATAAAGAAAACAACACTAAGATTTCATTTAAAAACGTTTTAGGTTTCCTAGTGATCTTTGTTTCTCTTTTCCTTTCTCGGTGTTTTCACTTCTCAAGCTTGAAGCTTTGGGTCCTAGATTAGAAAGAATCTCTGTTTGGTCTGCTGCCTTAAAGAAGGTCAGTACCCCTCCACCTTTTCTCTTTTGATTGTCTTATTCGAATTTCACGAACATGTTGTTGTCTTTTAATAATCGTGTTCATTTATGATGTTTTTTCATTAGTGTATAGATGTTATTTCCAGTCCATAATGGTGTGTTGTTAATTTATGGTCATCTGTTATGCTTCAGAGTATCTTTAATTGGTATTGTTTAAGTTTTTATGTGACCTTAATGACTTTCATTCTGAATCAAAATAGTCTACATTATTAAGCTTTCTTAATATGCCTCAATGACTTCTCATGTTTGCCTAGACTTCATATTTTCTTTAATGATTATGTTGTGATCTCTATCTCTACCACATTATTTCATGTATTCTGTTGTTCTGTAGTCGAGATTGTTGTTTGATAATTCTAACTATAACAAACCTGAAAGCTCATAGTTTAATCCTTTACCATTTAGCTGAAGAATGTGAAGTTTAAGTGTTTAAATGCTCTCCTTCTCTATATAAGTGTTTGTTAAATCTAAGAGCAGCTTCTGAGTCATTGCTATGACAGTCTTATGTTTGTGTCTAACTGTTGGTTGCATCTCTTATAGCCTGTTTGGCCAAGCTGAAGAAATCAGCTTATTTTCATAAGTGCTTTTTTCAAAAGTTCTTTTGAAAAAAGTACGTTTGGAGAGAAGCAGTTTGTGTTTGGCTAATCACTCTGAAAAGAACTTTTGAGCAATAATTTATGTTTGGCCAAGCTTTTCAGAAAATGCTTTTAAGTAACAAATTATGAATAAGGACACAAATAGATTTACTTAATAGGTAAAATTATAAGTAAATAATCTCAAAATTTTGTTATTATATGTAATAATTAAATCTTTTCATTTTATTTAAGTAAACTATGAAAATAAAATTTAAAAGTACTTAATTCTTTTAATATAAGTTAAATATATTAAAAATCATTTAACAATATATTAAAATATTCACCCCTAAAGTCATTATATATTAGAAAGCTATCTTAAAAATAATAAGAAATATTTATACATTAATATCCTAAGTATTTGGTTTAACGGTTATTTTGGTATATACTATATTTTATTAAGGGTATTCTTGGTAAGAAGAAAAGTCAAAACTGCTTCTCGCTTCTGCTTTTGAGAAGAAGCTACTTTTTTCTGCTTCTCAGAAACTGCTTCTGCATCTTCCCAAAAGCACTTTTCCCTCCAAAAAAAGCTTAGCCAAACACCTCAAGTTAGGAAAAAAATCACTTTTGGCCTCTTGAGAAGCATGGCCAAACAGGTTATTAGTCTCTCTATATAAATGTTTACCTTGAAAATGGTAATTACAATTATATTTGATTTTGTGGTTCTAAAAATACGTGATCTATTTCAATACCAGTTGTTTAGGTAGAAGATACTAAGTGAGAGGTGAGGAAACGAAATAAAAGCAAAGGATAACGAGATTATGCAAATCGAGCAGTGGAGAGACGGAGTCTCGAGGTCGGTCTGAATGGGCCTCGAGGTCGAGCTCGGGGGCCTGACAAAGGACCGTCAAGAATGATATAACAGTATTGAAGGCCTCGAATATGGACTATTTTTGATTAATGACGAATAATAAATGAAGAACAACTAATGAACACGATAAAAGAAAGGCAATAAATCAATGAGACAATTATAGAGAATATTTTAGCTAGAGAGCAGAGAATGTTCTTAGTCTTGTATATTGAATATCATGTGTGCTACAAAGTGACAAGGGTCCCCTTTATATTTAAGGGGGAATCCCAATATAATACATGTGTAATTAATGCAAAGAGAGGCGGCTGGTACAACCATTAAATGCCAGGGTACGGTCTTGTACTATTTTGTGTATTTTGTCAGCTTTAATCATGTGCACTTTGGTAATTTCCCACCTTTCCTCGTTGGTCTTCGATATGCACTACTTCGGGGTCGAGGATCCTCGATGTTCCCCCTCGATTCCAAAACTTGAACCCTCGGTCAGATCTATCCTTTTTTTTGGAGGATTGTATATATGATTCGTCATATTACCAACATGGTCGAGGGAAGGACTTTCACCCTCGACCATTTGATCAGATTATACAGCCCTCGTCTCTTCTGAGGGGGCCTAATTATGTTGCACCATCGATCTTCCAAGGCGTTCTTCGCCTGCATCGATGAGGACAAGGATCGAGGATGGATGAGCCGATTTGTTAGAATCAGAACTTTGGACGTCGTCCCCGCTGATAGGATGCCATTCTTGGAGAAGTGGAATATGAAGCGTAAGTATCCCTATATTGATTAGGATTTACCACCTTTTTTTTCTTTCTACCGATTCCGAATACTCTTTCTTTCGACTGTAGCCACTGTCTGGTTCCCTCGCACGGTCCAGGATCTTCTGGGGTGGGTCAGACTTTTGGACTCTGCCTTTCCATAACAAACGCGTATGGCGCGAGCTGGCCAAAACACGGTGGCAGGCTAAGAACCATGGTATGCTCTTGTTATTGTTTTCTCATTCTTTGTAAGAACTTTTGATGGTAATGCTTTTTGATATAACATATTTGTGCAGGACTCGGTGAAGGTGTGTTGATGAGACCTCCCCCACCTGGTGAGGAAGAGGCTCCGAAGACCGCCAAGGACAAGAAAATGAAGAAGGAGGCCTCGGCGGAGTCTCTAAAATCAAAAGGGGAAAAGGCTCGAGCCCAAGACTGATGCCACGGTCTTATCCTCGACGGCCGCTATGAGACTGCGGGCCGAGGAAGAGAGTGATGATGCCTGCCCTTTGGTACAAAGGTAGAAACAAAGAGATGATGCTTCGAGAGTTGTTGGGCGGTCGTTTGCTAAGTTGGAGGCGGCCGATGCGGACCCGTCGTGTGTTGTGGAGACCCTTGATAAGGGTTTGGTTACAGTCCCTGAGACGCTCGTCAGACATGGCACAGTCCGCACTGAGGATCTCGGGAAGAAGCCTCGATCGAGGTGGATGCTACCGGTGGATTTCACTCGGGCCCTGTGTTTTCTCCGGAGGAGATACGAGATGCCCAACTCAGGGATGTTCCCGGTTTGGGGACCTTTCATGGAGAGGCTCATACATTTATAGACTATTTTGAAGGGGTAGAGTAAAAGACCGATGTTGATGCCCTCATTTCCCTCGAGGAGGCTGAGAGGCTCCAAAAGCAGGTGACATTCGTGAAATAATATGTTGTTCTTTGATTTTCTATTCTTGTTTTCTGATTTTCTTCCTTTGTGCTGCAGGTCAAGAAGCTGTATGACCAAGCCTTCTCCAAGATGCAAGATGAGCTGACCCATCGTGGAGAGGAGCTTGAGAAGCTTATGTCGGAGTCGGTCGAGCTGGAGGCTTTATGTGCCCGAAAAGAGGAGGAATTGATCAACCTCCGGGCAAGCTCGGAGAGAGTGCTCCGAGAGAGGGCCGACTTCACCGAGTAGGTATGCTGGTACCCACACTTTTATTTTTAATTGCAATGCTCGGTGCTGATTGACTTATTTTCTGTGCTTTTCAGATTACGCAGAAGGACGCCCTGGTGGAGCGACTGCGAGAGGAAGTCGCGGCCAAGGATGCCGAAATCCTCGAGCTGGCTCGGTTGAATGATGTCGCTTCTTCTGAGGGAGTCGCACTTCGGGGAAGACTATACTCGATTCAAGACCTTCTTCGAGCTGATAAGGAGGAGGCTGCTGCAGTATCGGCGGCCAAGTCTGAGGCCGATGAGTTTGTCTCCTCAACAAGAGGGATGTTGTTGCTGCGAATGACTGGGCCAGGGAGATATTCGAGAAGGCCGAGCTAAAACTGGCTCGGGTAGTTGCTCGTGCCCGCATACAAGCTAGGAGGCATGACCTTGAGGAAGTGAGCGCTAAGGGCGACGATCTCTCTGCCGAGATCGAATAAGCTAGGGCCCTAGAGGAAGAATCTGTAGCATCGACTACATCAGACGAGGGTTGTGAAAGCGGATCGGACAGTAGTGAAGGTGAAGAGTAGATTCTCCTACTGTATTGCTTTTTTACTTTTCTGTATATGGTACCCTCGGGGGAATTTTTGTAGAAACACCTGTAAATGCATTTTTGTGAAATAAAATATCTCTTTATTACATATCTCCCAAACTTTGTCCTGCAATGCTTACGCAAAAGTTGACTTTCAAGCTTCAATTTTTAGCCCTTCGAAACCCGTACTTTCAATAGTAGATCCCCTCGACATCGGACACCTTCTCGAGGTTAGGCTGGCATTGGAGCTTCGATCCCTCGAGCGTTGTATGACAGTGTCATTTATGTGACATGACCGTGAAGTGACCGAGGTGGCCCCACCATTACACTTCCCCAAACGTTATGACAACTTTTCCTGAATTAAATTGTTTTCAAAGTAATTGAATAGCCACCGCTTTCTTTATATATTCTTGCTTCCTCTTCATTCTAAGTCTTGCAAATTTGCAAAACTAACTTTCCTTTCAACATTCTCTTCCTTTTATTATCTTGCAAAATTGTTTTCATCTCTTCCTCTTTACCTTTGTTTTAGTAGTTATGGCTGCCGTTCACGAATCCATTCACCAAGAAGAGGAAAATTTTACCTCTACTCCTAGCCTAGCTGGTGGTACACCGCCGACGTATGGTGAGTTGACCTCGTGTTGTTTTGCTCCAAAGAAAGACTTTGTAGTAGAGAAATCCTTCGATGCTCTGGGCCATGGAGAGCACGCTGCGAGGTTTATTCGGTCGATAGAGGAGAGTCACCTCGAGGCCATGAGGAGAGGCTCTGGATGGGGAGAAAACATGATGCTGCAGATACCTTCCTGAGAAGAGCATATTATGACCCATGTAGAAGGATTCTTGACTGTGTATACGTACCCATTTACATTAGGCCTCCTCGACCGACTCGTGCTCGAATTCTGCAAAAGGTACCGAGTCACCCTGGCTCAAATTCATCCATCCTTTTGGCAGATAGTGTTGATGATGAGGTATTTCACCAAAAAGGCTGAGCTCTAGTTTACCCTTAGCCACCTTATTAGATTATATCGGCCTCAGCATTATCGAAGCCGGATTGCGTTATGATGTCGGTCAACCAGGACTTTCAATGCCACTGATAATGAGGACCAGAATGGAGGATAGATGATTCGGTTTGTCCGAGTGAAGACCGTCGATATCATTCCTGCGGAGCTCCCGCCCTTTCCCAAAAAATGGAACTTCAAACGTAAGTACGATGTCGTACCTTAGTGTCCTTTGCTCTTATCGATTTATAAGAGTGCTTCATTTTCTCTTTCTCAGCGGTCTCGTGGATGCCAGAGGAGGTCCCCGATATTGTGGACTGGACTGGAAGGCTGGCAGCTTCCTCAATATATGGTGAACGCAAGTGCCGCGATCTGTTGAAGGGAAAATGGGAAGCAAAGCACCACGGTATGAGCCGTGTGGTTGCCTTTTGAGTAGAACTTTATTTTATGTGTACTAACTCTGCCACCGCAGGTGTTGGTGGATTCTCCGAAGTGAGACCGTGCCCCTTCAAGGAGAGGGAAGGCCTAAGAGAGGACAATTAGCGAAAAAGATCATCTACGGATGAGGACATTCTCAATGAGGTGGGGCCTTCCCGGAGACATAAACGAGATGTTGTTGCTGAGGAGAGCTTTATATACGTCGGTCATACTGCGGACATCATCTCTCCTCGGGATGATAATTCTTCATCTACAGCTCGAGCACGGGGTTGTCCAAGGTTGTCGATTCTATTAGGCCTGAGACCTCTACTTTCGAAGAAGAGGTTCCTCGAGATAGAAAAAGCAAGAGTCCTCCACCATCGTCTTCTTCTTCCAGACGTTAGGGGATAGGGCGCGCCTAAAACAAGTGAGGTCTCGAGTGGTCATGCCCCTATTGAGAGTGGTTCAACTGAGGTCGATGGGTCCAGGCCAGTAGATGCACGTTCGACCTTTGAGGAGGATCAGCGGCTCTATTCCGAGGTGAGTTTTGATCGGCCTTGTTGGCTTTTCAGCTATGAATCCTCATTCTTTGAACTGAAGTTTCTCTTACGTAGGTTTTTTAAAAACTCAAGTACTAGCTGCTTCGCTGTGAGACCAGGTTGCGGGAAACTTTGGGCAAGGAAAATCTCTCAAGCTTCTTTGTAATAAGAAGACGAAGGATTTTATACATCTTCGGCCACAGATGCATCGAATTTGGAACTATGAAGGCAATCTCGAGTGTCAGGTTACCCTTATCCTGAAGGAGTACATGCTTCCTTTCTCTCTTTTGGAAATGAATGTTTTGGTGCTTCAGCTTCAGGGAAAGATAGAAGCGTTGGAACGCCTTTGGGGCGAAGTCGGGCAAGTTAATTCCAAATGCAATACGTTGAAGGATCAGGTAGGCGTTCATGCAGCGGCCTAAAGGAATGCTTTGGCCAAGGCTGCTACCCTCAAGATACAACTTAGCAATGCATGCGAAGATAGCTCAATTTAGACGAGCAGGATTGCCAAGCTCGAGACTGATCTTTTAAATATGAAGGTAGAGGTCGTGGACGCCCGGGCTGAAGCTGAAGAAGTTCGAGAAAAGGCCGATAAGAAGGTGGCCATTTATTTGAAAGATGTTGTTGATGCTCGGGCTGAGCTGATGGGAGCTTTTGACAAAGATCGGAGGGGAAATGAGTATGCCAGATGTAGGTTTCGGAGGGAGACGCTTCGAAGAGATTCATGCTAGGGGCTATGATCTCTCAGAAGATATAAAGTCGGCCAAGGTAGATGAGATCGATGCCAAGTTTTTCTTTTTTCGGTGCCAATGCCGGGATTTAAAGGCTTCTGAGGGAGCTGGTCCCTAGAGTAGACTAGGTTTTCCTATTTTTTTCCTTGTAAAAACTCCTGTGAGATCATTGTAAATGCATATTTGTAATACACATACATATATGAAAGATTCTTTGTTTTTTTCTGATTTGCTTATCGACAATTATCCCGATGAATTGGACTTCGAGATGAAACCCTTGGGGTTATAAATTGGCCCTGAGGCTTTATAGGCTGGCACATGGGCTCTTACACATTTGGGTTGGTACGACCTTTAGTGTGGCTAGGGATTCAGGCTCTTATGCATTTGGCCCTTAGGCGCTTTAGTTAACCATTTTGGGCTCAGTATCCGAGTCGGATTCGACTCGATCTCATTGGACCTTAGGTTTTTAAATCGGCCCTAACGCATTTTAGTCGGTACGACCTGTAGCTGGCAACTTGGGCTCTTACGCGTTAGGTCAATACGACCTCCGGTGTAGATGGCGACTTAGGCTCTTATGAACTTTTCCCTTAGGCGCTTCAGTTAACCGTTTCGGGCTCAATCTCCGAGTCGAATTCGACTCGATCTCATTGGCCCTTAGGTTTTTAAATCGTTCCTGTGGCGTTTTGGATCGGTACGACCTGTAGCTGGCGACATAGGCTCTTACGCGTTAGGTCGGTACGACCTTCGGTGTAGCTGGTGACTTGGGCTCTTACGCTTTAGGTCGGTACGACCTTTAGTGTAGCTGGCGACTTGGGCTCTTCGCTTTAAGTCGGTACGACCCTTAACCGATTCTTTTCAAAGTTTTTTCAAAGTAATTGGAGGCTTATGATTTTATGGCGACATTCGGACGTCTCCGAGTCGCGTTAGTTTGGCCGGAGCCTTATGACGGTGGTCATTGTATTTGGCCGTAGCCTTTTAGTCCCTGAGTGAGATAGCCTCGGTGTCTATACCGAGGGTATGCCTTTTTAGGGGTCTTACAAGTTCGATATATAGCCTTGACTTTGATATCGGGATTATGCCTTTTTAAGGTCTTATAAGTGAGTACATGCCTTGCTTGAGGTCTTATAGTTTTGATGTTTCCTCATGGAGGGCTTATGAGTTTTAAGTTGCCAGCCCTGAGGTCTTACAGCTATGAGTCGACTGTCCAGGACAGTCCCTGAGCCAGAGTTGATATTTCCTCATGGAGGGCTTATGTGGTTGATTTTTCCTCGTTGAGGGCTTATGATTCCGGCCCTGAGGTCTTACGGCTTCGATTTAGATAGCTCGATGAGCTGACAGTCGAGGACAGTCCCCGAGTCGGAGTTGATATTTCCTCATGGAGGGCTTATGTTGTTGATGTTGCCTCGTGGAGGGCTTATGAGTTTGAAGTTATCGTCCCTGAGGTCTTACAAATTCGAGTTAGATAGCTTGATGAGCCAACAGTCGAGGACAGTCCCCGAGTCGGAGTTGATATTTCCTCATGGAGGGCTTGTATGCTCGAAGTTGCCAGCCCTGAGGTCTTATGGCTTCTAGTTTTTTGTGACTCGATGGGGTGACTGTCGAGGACAGTTCCCGAGTGGTTTGTAATTTTGGGCCCTCGGGACGCTTCTTGTTAAAATAGCAAACTTTTCTGACGCGTGGAGTGTTTTGATGATAAAAGATTCTTCTCCGATTACTTGGTACAAGTATACATGTTTTCACCATCGAGGGCTTGATTGTTCTGTGTGGACAAGGTTCATTCGACCGTTTGGTCCAATACATCATTCTCCTGTCTAGACCCTCTTTAGCATATTTTAGTGATCTCCATCTCCCGAGGGGATGCCCCTCAGTATTTGAGGTTGATCGGAGATAAGCCTTGAATACTTGGTGAGTTCTCATCAGGTAGCATATGGGTGTTGCCTCGTTAAAAATCTGGTCGGTAAAACCCGTTTGGGAAAAAATCTGACGTGAGGGAAAAAGAGCGCAACACATGCTTTAAAACGTAAGGGCTTCGAGCTGGAGGGTGATCCGATTCTTTTCAATCGAACACCAGCACATAGGTTAGCGTAAAACGTGAAGGAAAGAGGGAGAGGATTGTACCTTAACTTTGGTGGCGTTCAAGCCTCGAAACGCTTCAGTTACCCATTTTGAGGACGCGGAACGGCTCTTTAATCATTCATCGAGGATGCAGTTTGTGACTGCTACTTGGTTACTTGCTTTATTTTTTGGCTCCTTCGATGTAGAAGGCGCCCGCGTTGGTACCACATTGTGTACCACGAACATTTCTTTTGCTGCGTCATGTTCTCCGTATACCATTTTTATCCATCCTTCATAGGGAACTTCATCATTTGATGAGGGTTGATGGTACCGCCCTCATACTGTGAATCCATGGCCTTCCGAGCAATGCGTTGTATCTCATGTCACCTTTGATGACATGAAACTTGGTATTTTGAATTGTACCGGCTACGCTAACTGGGAGGATGATTTCCCCTTTTGTTGTTTCGCTCACCATGTTAAATCCATTGAGGACACGGGAGTCGGGCACGACCTGGTCGAACAACCTGAGTTTCTCTACCACCCTCGACCTAATTGTATTAGTCGAGCTACCTGGATCCACGAGCAAACGTTTAACTTGGAATTTATTCAAAAGAAAAGAAATTACTAGTGCATCATTATGGGGTTGAGACAAGGTCTCGATGTCCACTTCACTGAATGAAAGAGCATCTTCAGATATGTAACTCCGAGTTTTCTGTTCCCTGGTGATGGATACTTTTAATTGTTTGAAAATGGGTCCCTGGGGGACGTCTACTCCTCCGATAATCATGTGGATGACGTGTTGTGGTTCTTCTGTTTCATTTTTCTTGTTTACCTCTCTTTCCCCGAATTGGTTTTTGGCTTGGTAGCTGAGGAACTCTAGAAGGTGCCCTTTGCTAATCAGTCGGGCCACTTGTTCTCGGAGCTATCTACAGTCATCGGTCCTATGGCCGTGCGTACCGTGAAATTCGCATATCAGGTTCGGGTTCCTTTGCGACGGATATGATAGTATGAGCCTTGGCCATCTGGTGTCTTTAATTTTACCTATGATCGATACTATATCTGAAACATCAATGTTGAAATTGTACTCAGATAGCCGAGATGCCTCTATTGGCCCTGTGTACATATCGAACCCTTCATTGTTTATGAGTCCCCGAGGGTTTTGGCCTCGGTCCATCCTTTTATCACTTCGAGGTATGTTGTGCCTCGGGATATTTCTTAGATTTTCTATGTACGGTTGATACCTTTCTTTGTTTAGCATTGGCTCTCTTTCTGGAAGCCTCGATTATTTTTCTAAAACTCTGGTAGGATACACCGAGCCCGAGGGGGCTTCCAATTGATCGTCCTTGACCCTGATCTTTGATTGATATCTATTGTGTACATCCGCCCAAACCACAGCGGGGTACTCGATTAAGTTTTGCTTCAGCTGTTTTGAAGTTATGGATCGTTCATTCAAGTCCTTAGTGAAGGCTTGCACCGCCGAATCATCGGATACCGGTGGTAATTCCATTTGTTCCAGTTGAAAGCGGGATACGAACTCCCTCAACATCTCATTCTCTCTTTGTTTAATTTTGAAGACATCAGACTTCCTTGTAGCGACCTTGATGGCACCAGCATGTGCCTTCACAAAGAAGTCCGCCATAATGGCAAATAAATTTATCGAGTTTGGGGGCAGGTTATGATACCACATCATATCCCCTTTGGATAGTGTTTCTCAAAAACTTTTAATAATACGGATTCAATCTCATCATCTCTTAAGTCGTTCCCTTTCATAGCACAAGTGTAGGCAGTAATGTGCTCATTGAGGTCTGAGGTCCCGTTGTATTTCGGGAGATCGGGCATTCTGAATTTCTTCGGAATGGGCTTCGGAGCCACACTCGATGGGAATGGCTTTTAAGAACTTCTTCGAATCTACCCCCTTGAGAATCGGTGGTGCGTACGGGATATGATCGACCCTTGACTTATAGGTCTCCACATTTTTGTCGTTGGCTTCTATCTTCTTTTCGTCTTATTCAACCCTCTTTGTGAGGTCCTCGAGCATCTTCATAATAGCGGGGTCGGCTGCTGACCCGTTGTTGCTCGACCTCTCTGGTGCCTGTTCACCTCGAGGAGCCATTTTCGGTGGCGTTGTGCTTGGAGTGTTTTGATGGCTTTGCAGCTTAGCAATAGCCACTTGTTGTGCTTGCAACATCTCAAAAATGACGTGAAGGATAAATTCTCTTTTTCTTTGAGCAGGGGCTCTCTGTTCTCCGCATTGGTCTCTCTCGCGCACATTTCTGTCTGTATGAGAGCTTACGTCAATGTGTTGAGTGTTGCGCAAGCCTTCATCGATGGGGATTTACACGGGTGCCCCTTCAGGGTTTTGTGGTGGTACACCGGTACCTGAAGTAGCTGCGACGTTCTCTCTGTAATCCTCATGGCCGTTGTTTTCATGTGCATTCACTGAGTTAGACATTTTCTGACCTGAAATTAAAGATTCTTGGACAACAAAAAGTGTAAAGAATAACTTGCATTTTTAAAAAACCAGCACTAAAACAATCACTATTATTTTTAGCCCCACGGTGGGCGCCAAACTGTTTACCTTGAAAATGGTAATTACAATTATATTTTATTTTTTGGTTCTAAAAATACATGATATATTTTAATACCAGTTGCTTAGGCAGCAGATTCTAAGTGAGAGGTGAGGAAACGAAACTTGGTCTGAATGGGCCTCGAGGTCGAGCTCAGGGGCCTAACAAAGGACCGACGAGAATGATATAAAAATATTGAAGGCCTCGAATATGGCCAATTTGTGATTAATGACGAATAATAAATGAAAAACAACTAATGAAAACGATAAAAGAAAGGAAATAAATCAATGAGACAATTATAGAGAATGTTTCAGCTAGAGAGCAGAGAATGTTCTTAGTCTTGTATATTGAGTATCATGTGTTACAAACTGAAAAGGATCCCCTTTATATATAAGGGCGAATACCAACATAGTACATGTGCAATTAATGCAAAGAGAGGCGGCTGGTACAGCCATTTAATGCCACGGTACGGGCTTGTACTATTTTGTGTATTTTGTCAGCTTTAATCATGTGCGCTTTGGGAATTTCCTACCTTTCCTCGTTGGTCTTCGATATGAACTGCTTCGGGGTCGAGGATCCTCGATGTGCCCCCTCGATTCCAAAACTTGAACCCTCGGTCCTTTTGAGCGCCCTAATGACCGTAAAATCGGGTTCTCCGATTTTAGTCGTATACAATAAAACAGTCTAATTGAGGTGAACTCTTATGAACTTCAGTAACCCTTTGGCATATATTTTAATGACCTGGCCGGTCGTTCTGAGAGTTTAGCCCCGTTTTCCAACTTTTTGCTTCATTCTTGTATGGTTCAGCTCTTTTATGTTGTGTTGGGTTGATTGGTTCGGGTTCGCAGTGATTGTGGACAGTAATGAGACACTTAGTCTCTTAAGTTGGTGATTTAGTTGGAAAAGTCAACCGGAAGTTGACTTATAGGTAAATAATCTTAGAATTTAGGTTTTTATGGTTTGGATAGCTTCTTTAGATGATTTGGGACTTAGGAGCATTTTCGGAATGTTATTCGAAGGTCCGTGGTAGAATTAGGCTTGAATTGGCTAAATTAGATTCTGGCCATTTCCTGTTGGCAGTGGAAAATTAGCTACCGGGGTCGGAATGGAATTCCGGAAGTTGAGATAGGTTTGTAGTGTCATTAGGGATGTGTGTACAAAATTTCAGGTCATTCGGACGTGGTTTGGCTGGTTTTAGCATTGTTGGCGAATTTCGGAAGTTTAGAAATCCTTAGGCTTGAATTTCGAGTAAATTTGGTGTTTTGATGTTATTTTGAGTGTTTCGAGGGTTCGACTAAGTTTGGGTGATGTTATTTGAGGTATTGGTATATTTGGTTGGGGCCCTGAGGGCCTCGGGGTGATTTCGGATGGTCATCGTAAGGTTGGAACTTGGAAAATGCAGCAAAGCTGTTGCTGGTGCAGGTTATCTAGTGTGGCCGCACCTGCGGACGGGGAGCTGTAGGTGCGATGATCGCATGTGCGGTAAACCATGTGCAGATTCTGAAGAGGGTCGCACCTGCGAGCTCGCAAGTGCGTGTTGAGGGCCGCAGATGCTGATGTTGGAATTTATGTGATGAGCGCAGGTGCGCACCTGGGACCGCAAATGCGGTAAACGCTGGGCAGAAAGTATAAAAGGTTGCCTTCACGAATTTTCACTCATTCTTCACCATTTTTGGATGAGTTTAAAACTTTAGGCAGTGATTCTTAAGAGGAATCGAAGGTGATCAATTGGGTAAGTTACTTGGGCTTCATTTCTTTTTGTGTGATGATATTGGTGGAAATTAAGGAAAACATGTTGGGGGAATTAGGGCTTTAAATTGGAGAGCTTAATGTGAGGATTTGAGGGATCATTTGTCATCGGATTTTGATGTATTTGGTATGTATGGACTCGTGAGAGTATAAGGGTTCTAGTTTAGTGATTTTTATCGGATTCCGATACGTGGGCCTAGGGGTCGGGTTTGGCCAACTTCGGGAGTTTTGATGAAATTTGATTATTTTTGCATGGGTTTTGTTCCTTTAGCGTATATTGATGATGTCAATCTGATTTTGAATAGATTCCGGATGATGTGAGATTGAGTCGAGCAGCAAGGGAATCGCAGAGTAGATTTTCATCCGGTTGAGGTAAGTAATGATTGTAAATCTTGTCCTGAGGGTATGAAACCCCGGATTTCACATCGTTTCACTATTTTAAAGTGGCGCACATGCTGGGTGACGAGCATGTGGCGTGCACTGTTGGGGATTGAGACTTGGTCCGTCCCGTAGCAACTATTAAGTTGCGTATTTAACTGAGAACTATATGATATTTTGTGTTTTAGAAAGTATTACTATGTTTTGGGCTGAATGCCATATTTGGGCCTTGTCCCAAGTTGTTTGGACCCTTAGGGACTTTTACCACTATTTCCTCACTGTTTTGATTTGAAAGTTACATTCAGTCGTGATTTCTACATGTTTACTGTTTAATTGATTTTCATTACTCCACTTTGATGCATGTGAAAGATGTTTTGGGATGAGTTCCTTGTTTTTACTGAAATTGCCGAGTGGCTTGTGAGGTTTATGACTGAGTGAGGCCGAGGGCCTGATTTGTGAGGACATGATATGGGATCGAGCGGCATGCCGCAACATGTTTTGATAGGCCGAGTGCCAAAGTGATTGATGACATGATATGGCTTGTTGTAGCACTAGGGCTGAAGGAGCCCCTCCGAAGTCTGTACACCCCCAGTGAGCGCAGGTACCTACTGAGTGCGAGTGAGGAGTGCTGAATGATTGGGAGGCATAAGTGGCTGTGAGGTTTACCTGAGGGGCTGATTTTGAGTGATGTTAAGCCCGAAGGGCGGTTTATGATACATGTTTTTTCCCGAGAGACCGTTTATGATTTTATCACTTTTACTATGAACTTCTGGAATCTCTGTTGAAACTGTTGGAAAAATATTTTTAAATATTCTACTAAAAGTGGCTTTTAAGCGTGATGATTTTCAACATATGTTGTCGGAAATGAAGAGTTGTACTTACTGTGAATTTATGACATGTACTTATGTGTTTCTTATTGCTGAGACCTCATTTACTTTTATTACTTACTGAGTTGGCGTACTCACATTACTCCCTGTACCTTGTGTGCAGATTCATGTGCTAGGGCATCAGAGTGAGAGCTGATTTTTCCTGTCTCAGAGTTTTACGGAGATTTGCGAGGTAGCTGCATGGCGTCCGCAGTCTTGCCTTCTACTTCTAAGTTTTATAGCGTTTATCTTTCCCAAACTTGTATTTTATGTAGATGCTCATGAATAGCGACTTAGGAATTTTGGGTTGTATTTAATGTTTGGTATATCTGTACTTGCTTAAAATGTTTAAACGGTAATTTTCATGAAATATCGAATTAGTAATGGTTTGAACGAAAGGTTTTTATATGTTATAAGTAGCGAATTGGCTAGCCTAGTATCACGATAGGCTCCATCACGGCCGGAGAGTTTTGGGGTCGTGACAAGTTGGTATCTGAGCTCTAGGTTGCATAGGACTCACCAGTCATGAGCAGGTATAGTAGAGTCTTGCAGATCGGTATGAAGACCTCTGTACTTATCTTCGAGAGGCTGCAGAACCCTTAGGAAAAACCTCACATTCTTGAATTCTTGTCGTGCAAATCTGTTGATTCTCATAACTAAACTTTTGTTATTTCATTCTCTCACAGATGGTGAGTACACGTGCTACAGGACATGGCGACCAACCACAGTGGGACCCATGAGAGGTCGAGGCCGCGATCGAGGTCGTGGTAGAGGTAGAGGTGCAAACCGAACAGCTGCCGGAGCGGTACCCATAGACCCGCCTATTATTCGAGATCAGGTCCCAGCCACAGATGTTCCAGGAGGACCGGCTCAGGCACCAGTTGTGCCTATTGTTATTCCGGGTCTTCAGGAGACCTTGGCCCAGATTTTGACCGCATGCACCAGTCTTGCTTAGACGATCGTTGTTTCTACTACAGCAGCTATTTCTCATGCCGAGAGAGGCACTCAGACTCCTGCTGCCCCGTTACCTGAGCAGGTTATTCAAGGACTTCAGACACCGGGGGCAGCTCCAACCCAGCCAGTTGCACCTGTTGTGTGATTCATGTCATGCCAGATGACGAGCAGTGCAGGTTGGAGAGATTTGGTAGACCTCATCCTCCGACCTTCAGCGGTGCAAAGGGCGAGGATGCCCAAGGTTTTTTTGACAGGTGTCAGAGGATTCTGCACACAACGGGTATATTGGAGACCATTGGGGTCTCGTTCACTACCTTCCAGTTTTCAGGAGCTGCCTCTACTTGGTGGGAGGCTTATGAGAGGCGTAGGTCTGTTGGTGTAGCACCCCTTACCTGGCAGCAGTTCGAGTAGTTCGCTAGCTTATCATGCCGTTTGGTTGGTTTCCACGGACATGGAGAAGGTCCAGAGGTTCGTGGATGGTCTCTCATATCAGCTTCGGATTCTCAAGACCAAGGAGAGAGTATCGGGTGCTACTTTTGAGGAGGTTGTTGATATTGCCCGAGAGATTGAGTTAGTTCATCGCCAGGAGCGAGATGAGAGGGAGGCCAAGAGGCCTCGAGGATCTGGTAGTTTTGGTGGTGTCCCTTTAGGACGACAGTTCCAGCACGGCAGAGGCCGTCCATTCAGGCAGGCTCAGTCATCCCGCTCTGATCATCGTGGCGGATCATATGGTCGTGGTCCTCACAGTTCTCATCAGGGGCACCCATGATTCAGTACCCTTCAAGCCCAGAGTTCATCTCTTGAACCATCGGTTCAGGGTTCATCTATGCCTAGTTCTTCTAGTGGTTATTTGGGTGCTAGAGGTTCCCTTCAGTCCCTGTCTCCAGCACTAGGGAATTGTTTCGAGTGTGGAGAGTTTGGGCACGTGTGGAGGCAGTATCCTCTTCATCATGGTGGTCCGACTGAGTAGAGGCGATAGCCCTCGACTTTAGCCATAGTTACTTCACCACCTGCCCAACCAGCTAGGGGAGGGGGTCAGGCAGCCAGAGGCCGCCCTAGAGAGGGAGGTCAATCAAGTGGAGGTCATGTCGTTTTTATGCACTTCCAACCAGACCTGATGCTACTGATTCTGATGCAGTGATTACAGGTATTGTTTCAGTTTGTCACCAAGATGCTTCGGTCTTATTTGATCTTGGATCCATGTATTCCTATGTTTCATCATATTTTGCTCATTTTCTGGATATGCCCTGCTAATTCTTAGTTAAATTTGTTCATGTGTCGACTCCGATGGGCGAAACTATTGTTGTAGACCGCGTGTATCGGTCGTATGTGGTATCTATTGGGGGTCTGGAGACCCGAGTGGATCTGTTATTGCTTAGCATGGTTGACTTTGATGTGATATTGGGCATGGATTGGCTATCTCCGTGTCATGTTGTTCTAGATTGCCACGCCAAGATCGTGACCTTAGCGATGTAGGGATTTCCGAGAGTCAAGTGGAGAGGTTCCATTGATTATGTGCCGAGTAGGGTGATTTCATACCTGAAGGCGCAACGTATGGTAGAGAAAGGGTGTTTGTCTTATTTGGCTTTTGTGAGGGATGTCAGTGTTGACACTCCTACTATTGATTATGTTCCTGTGGTCTGTGATTTTTCGAATGTGTTCCCTGCAGATTTGTCGGGCATGCCGCCTGACAGGGATATTGATTTTGGTATTGATCTGGTGTTGGTCACTCAGCCTATTTCTATTCCACTG
This sequence comes from Nicotiana knightiana, assembly GCA_005239525.1. Classification (NCBI taxonomy): domain Eukaryota; kingdom Viridiplantae; phylum Streptophyta; class Magnoliopsida; order Solanales; family Solanaceae; genus Nicotiana; species Nicotiana knightiana. Next base: position 128,711 of record ML433050.1, read on the forward strand.
TATCGTATGGCACCAGCGGAGTTGAAGGAATTGAAAGAGCAGCTTCAGGAACTCCTAGATAAGGGGTTCATTCAGCCTATTGTGTCACCTTGGGCTGCACCAGTGTTATTTGTGAAGAAGAAGGATGGTTCCATGAGAATGTGTATTGACTACAGGCAATTGAACAAGGTTACGATCAATAATAAGTATCCTTTGCCTCGCATTGATGATTTGTTTGACCAACTTCAGGGAGCCAAGGTTTTCTCTAAGATTGATTTGAGATCTGCGTACCATCAGCTGAATATTTGGGATTCAGATATTCCTAAGACGGCTTTCAGGACGCGTTATGACCATTATGAGTTCTTGGTGATGTCGTTTGGGCTGACCAACACCCCAGCAACGTTCATGCATTTGATGAACAGTGTATTTCAGCCATACTTGGATTCCTTCTTTATTGTGTTCATTGATGATATCGTGGTGTATTCCTGTAGCCAAAAGGAGCATGCTCAGCATTTGAGAGTTGTATTGTAGAGACTGAGGGAGGAGAAGTTTTACGCAAAGTTCTCCAAGTGTGAGTTTTTGCTTGGCTCAGTAGCTTTCTTGAGGCACGTGGTATCCAGTGAGGGTATTAAGGTAGATCCGAAGAAGATAGAGGGGGTGCAGAGTTGTCCCAGACCGTCCTCAACTACAGAGATTAGGAGCTTCCTTGGTTTGGCGAGGTATTACTGTCCTTTGTGGAGGGGTTTTCTTCTATTGCTTCGCCCTTGACCAAATTGACCCAGAAGGGTGCTCCGTTCAGGTGGTCGGACGAGTGTGAGGAGAGCTTTCAGAAGCTCAAGGCTTATTTGACCACAGCTCCAGTGTTAGTATTGCCATCAGCTTCAAGTTCTTATACCATGTATTGTGATGCCTCGAGGATAGGCATTGGTTATGTATTGATGCAGGAGGGTAGGGTAATTTCCTACGCCTCGCGCCAGTTGAAGACTCATGAGAAGAATTATCCGGTGCATGACCTTGAGTTAGCATCCATTGTTCACGCCTTGAGGATCTGGCATCATTATTTGTATGGGGTTCATTGTGAGGTTTTTATTGATCACCGTAGTCTGCAGCATATGTTTAAGCAGAAGGAGTTGAATTTGCGCCAGCAGAGATGGTTGGAGCTTCTCAAGGACTATGATATCAATATTCTATACCATCCAGGGAAGGCCATTGTAGTGGCCGATGCCTTGAGTCGCCGATCAGAGAGTTTGGGGAGTCCAGCATATCTTCTAGCAGCAGCGAGACCTTTTGCAGTTGATGTTCAGGCCTTAGCGGGCCAGTCTGTGAGATTGGATTTATCGGAGCCTCGCCGGGTATTGGCTTGTGTAGCCTCCAGGTGTTCTCTTTATGACTGTATCAGAGAGCGCTAGTATGATGACCCACACTTGTTGGTTCTTCAGGATAGGGTTCGGCGAGGTGATTCCAGATATGTAGCTATTGGTTATGATGGTGTGATGAGGATGCAGGGTCGGATATGTGTGCCTAATGTATATGGACTTCGGGAGCTGATTATTCAGGAGGCCCACAGCTCGTGGTATTCCATCCATCTGGGTGCCGCGAAGATATATCAGGATCTGAGGCAACATTACTGGTGGAGGCGGATGAAAAAGGATATTGTTGGATTTTTAGCTCGGTGTCTCAACTGTCAACAGGTCAAGTATGAGCACCAGAGACCATGTGGATTACATCAGAGGTTGGTCATTCCGGAGTGGAAGTGGGAGCGGATCACCATGGACTTTGTAGTTGGGCTCACACGGACTTTGAGGAAGTTCGATGCTATTTGGGTTATTGTGGATTGGCTGACCAAGTCCGCGCACTTCATTCATGTTGGTACTACCTACTCTTCGAAGTGGTTAGCTGAGATTTATATCCGGGAGATTGTTCGATTGCATGGTGTTCCAGGTTCCATCATTTCTGATAGAGGTACTCAGTTCACATCACAATTTTGGAGGGCCGTGCAGAGAGAGTTGGTTACTCAGATTGAGTTGAGCTCAGCTTTTCATCCTCAGACAGACGGGCAGTCTGAGCGCACTATTCAGATATTGGAGGACATGTTGCGTGCTTGTGTTATTGATTTTAGGGATTAATGGGACCAATTTCTACCACTCGTGGAGTTTGCATATAATAATAGTTATTAGTTAAGTATTCAGATGGCTTCATACGAGGCTTTATATGGGAGGAGTTGTAGATCCCTGTTCGGTTGGTTTAAGCCGGGTGAGGCTAGGCTCTTGGGTACATATTTGGTGCAAGATGCTTTAGATAAGGTGAAGTTGATCCAGGAGCGTCTTCGCACGGTGCAGTTTAGGAAGAAGAGTTATGCGGACAGGAAGGTCCGCGATGTATCTTTCATGGTCGAGGAGAAGGTTCTGTTGAAGGTGTCACCCATGAAGGGTGTTATGCTGTTTGGGAAGAGGGGCAAGTTGAGTCCCCAGTTCATTAGACCTTTTGAGGTGCTTCAGACAGTAGGGGAGGTGGCTTATAGACTTGCTTTGCCACCCAGCTTATTGAGTGTTCATCCAGTGTTTCACGTTTCCATGCTTCGGAAGTATGTTGGTGACCCGTCCCATGTTTTGCACTTCAGCTCGGTTCAGTTAGAGGGTGATATGACTTATGAGGTGGATCCAGTAGATATTTTGGGTCGTCAGGTCCAGAGGTTGAGGTAAAATGATAAAGCTTCAGTTAAGGTGGAGGGGAGAAGGAAGCCGGTGGAAGAGGCCACCTGGGAGACCGAGCGGGAGATGCAGAGCAGATATCCATGCCTATTTCAGACTCCAAGTATGTTTCTAGACCCGTTCGAGGACAAACGTTTGTTTAAGAGGGGGAGGATGTAATGACCTGGCCAGTCGTTCCGAGAGGTTAGCCCCGTTTTCCCCATTTCTGATTCATTCTTTAATGTTTCATCTCTTTTATGTTGCATTGGGTTGATTTGTTCGGGTTCGGAGTGATTGTGAACAGAAATGAGACACTTAGTCTCTTAAGTTGGTGATTTAGTTGGAAAAGTCAACTGGAAGTTGACTTATAGGTAAATAATCTCGAAATTAGGGTTTTTATGGTTCAGATAGCTTCGTTAGGTAATTTGGGACTAAGGAGCGTGTTCGGAATGTTATTCGAAGGTCCGTGGTAGAATTAGGAATGAATTGGCGAAATTGGATTCTGGTAATTTCTAGTCGGCAGTCGGAAATTAACTATTAGGGTCGGAATGGAATTCCGGAAGTTGAGATAGGTTCGTAGCATCATTTGGGGTCATTCTGACGTGGTCTGGTTTGTTTCGGCATCGTTGGCAAATTTCGGAAGTTTAGAAATCCTTAGGCTTGAATTTCGAGTAAATTTGGTGTTTTGATGTTATTTTAAGTGCTCTGAAGGTTCGACTAAGTTCAAGTGATGTTATATGAGTTGTTGGTATATTTGGTTGGGGCCCCGAGGGGGCTCGGGGTGATTTCGAATGGTCATCGGAAGATTGGAACTTGGAAAATGCAGCAAAGTTACTGCTGGTGCAGGTTATCTAGTCTGGCCGCACCTGGGGACGGGGAGCTGTAGGTGCGATGATCGCAGGTGCGGTGGACCATGCGCAGATGCGGAAGAGGGAGACATGGCCTGGGAGCGTAGGTGCGGGTGATTGGTCGCACCTGCGAGCCCGCAGGTGCGTGTTGAGGGCCGCAGATGCGGATGTTGGAATTTAAGTGATGAGCGCAGGTGCGCACCTTAGACCGAAGGTGCGAGAATTTGTCTGCAGATGCGGTAAAGGCTGGGAAGAAAGTATAAAAGGTTGCCTTCGCAAATTTTCACTCATTCTTCACCATTTTTGGACGAGTTTGGAGCTTTGGGTAGTGATTCTTAAGAGGAATCGAAGGTGGTCAATTGGGTAAGTTACTTGGGCTTTATTTCTTGTGTTTGTGATGATTGTTTTACTGTTTAATCATGATATTGGTGGAAATTAAGGAAGAAATTTTGGGTGGATTAGGGCTTGAAATTGGAGAGCTTAATGTGAGGATTTGAGGGGTCATTTGACGTCGGATTTTGGTGTATTTGGTATGTATGGACTCGTGAGAATATAAGGATTTTTGTTTTGCAATTTTTATTGGATTCCGAGACATGGGCCTCGGGGTTGGGTTTGGCCAACTTCGGGATTTTTGATGAATTTTTATTATTTTCGAAGGGTTTTGTTCCTTTAGTGTATATTGATGATGTGAATCTGATTTTGAATAGATTCGGGACGATTTGAGGCCGAGTCGAGCGACAAGGGTATCATGGAGTAGATTTTCATTCGGTTGAAGTAAGTAATGATTGTAAATATTGGCCTGAGGGTATGAAACCCCGCATTTCTCATCGTTTCACTATTTTGAAGTGGCGCACATGCTGGGTGACGAGTGTGTGGCGTGAACTGTTGGGGATTAAGACTTGGTATGTCCCGTAGCAATTATTAAGTTGCGTATTTAACAAAAAACTATATGATATTTTGTGTTTTAGAAAGTGTTACTATATTTTGGGTTGAATGTCGTATTTGGGCCTCGTGCCAAGTTGTTTGGACCCTTATGGGCTTTTACTATTATTTCCTCACTGTTTTGATTTGAAAGTTACACTCAGTCATGATTTCTACCTGTTTACTGTTTAACTGAGTTTCATTACTCCACTTTTATGCATATGAAAGATGTTTTGGGCTGAGTTCTCTGTTTTTACTGAAATGGCCGAGCGGCTTGTGAGGTTTATGACTGAGTGAGGCCGAGGGCCTGATTTGTGAGGATATGATATGGGATCGCGTTGCACGCCGCAACATGTTATTGATAGACCAAGTGCCAGAGTAATTGATGCCATTATTTGGCTTGTTATAGCGCTTGGGCTGAAGGAGCCCCTCCGGAGTCTATACACCCCCGGTGCGCGCAGCTACCTACTAAGTGTCGAGTGATGAGTGATTGGGAGGCATGAGTGGTTGTGAGGTTTGCCTGAGAGGCTGATTTTGCGTGATGTTATGCCCTAGGGGCAGTTTATGATACATGTTTTTTTCCAGAAAGGACATTTATGATTTTATCACTTTTACTCTGAACTTCTGGAATCTGTGTTGAAACTATTGGAAAATATTTTTAAATGATTTTTACTGAAATCGGCTTTTAAGCGTGATGATTTGGCACTTATGTTGTCGAAATGAAGAGTTGTACTTACTATGAACTTATGACATGTACTTATGTGTTTATTATTGCTCAGGCCTCATTTACTTTTATTACTTACTGAGTTGGCGTACTCACATTACTCCCTGAACCTTGTATGCAGATTCATGTGCTTGGGCATCAGAGTGAGAGCTGATTTTTCATGTCTCGGAGTTTTACGGAGATTTGTGAGGTAGCTGCACGGCGTCCTCAGTCTTGCCTTCTCCTTCTTACTTTTATAGTGTTTATCTTTTCCAGACTTGTATTTTCTGTAGATGCTCATGACTAGCAAATCCGGGATTTTGGGTTGTATTTAATGTTTGGTATATCCTACTTGTTTGAAATGTTTAAATGGTAATTTTCATGAAATATCGGATTAGTAATAATTTGAACCAAAGATTTTTATATGTTATAAGTATCGAATTGGCTAGCCTAGTATCATGATAGGCGCCATCACGGCCGGAGGGTTTTGGGGTCATTACATATATTCTGTTATGATCAAGTTATCTTCCATAAAAATAGGTTATAGTGATGTTTGTTATAGTTGAATGATAATTGTTTTACAAGCTGAGTATAACTACATCATGTGTAGATGTTAATCTTAGTCTGCACAGCTAAGTTAAACCTGATTGGTGTAATATCTTCATTGTCTTTAATCCTTTTTATGATATTGCTGACTTGGTCTCATAATAGGTGAAACTCACCCTGTCTGTGTAAGAACATAACCTCATTTGAATATCTATGTGTAGTTGATTGAAAAATACTACATGTACCTCTGTTTGTCTTCATGATTTCACATCACTATACACTGTCTGGAAACTACAGTCAGTCCTCTATTTCCTTGTTAATCTGAACTAAACCTGATCTGTAAACCCAAAGACAAACTTCTTATTACTACTGCTTGGACATAATAGTTTACCTATTTCAATATAAGGTTAGTACTTTTATGAAGATGTGGTTCTATTATCAATTACAAAATGAAGTAAGATTGATAATCTGTGATCCTATTAAGCACCTTTAAGAACTCTATTTGAATCTAGAAACATGTAGTCATGCTAAGAGTTCTGATTATGTTTTGGTATCTTTAATTACACATGTAGAGGTTGCTAACTATGACTGTTTATCACAACCTTTGTTGATGCTTTAAAGAGTTTCAAGTGGTATTGTTAACCTATGTTTGTGCTAGTGGTAAAACCTAAGCTAACCAATCTCTGATTAGTCTTCTAGGATAGAGGCACCTGTATTTCTGGGTTGTTGCATATCGGAAATGTGAATCTATCCTTAAAATATGATCCCAAGTGTTTGGTTCTTTAGCAATAACATTATGGTGTTCCTGTCTCTATGTTTGTTTGGAACTTGTCCTTCAGACTTGTTTAATGTGTGCTTCATTCATTTAATATTGGAAATATAGTTATAAAAATGAAACTATTTCTGTGTCCATAAGTTATTCTGTCAAGAAAGGAAGTATACTTCGGTGGTAGGGAGTATTATGGTAGTTGGTTTATATTGAAAGAGCCTAATTGGAACCTAAACCTACGGAGATAAATGAGTCGCGAGCGGTTAGGGGTATTTAGGAGTAGATTTTAATTCTAGGTTGGGATGCTCTCTCCGACACAAGCATTGCCCTGGGCCTTGAGACCCTTGGGAACTTTGAATTGTTGGGGGATACAAATGGGGCATCAACGTTGAGTGGAACTCTCTCCTTAGACCTTAATTCATTGACACTTGTTATATTCTTTGGGTTTAGTGTTTAATGACAACAAAAGGTTTTCAATGTAAATTATCCACCATATATAACTGCTACATTAGTATAAGTTCCCATAGTATTTGAGTATTGATAGCTTGTTATATATTTTGCTCCAATAATTTTTCATGTGTTTCATGCGTGATTGAATATACAGAATATGTATCTAATGACCTTATTTTTGTTTTACATGTACATTTATTTGTGCCTGCTGAGTTCTTGTGGAACTTAAGCCCAAGTCCAGCATTACCATGTTTCTGAAAATTCGAAGTCAGCTATCGTTCGTCTCTATTATTGTTGGGCCTACATCTTTGAGACATAAATACAAGAGTCCAACCCTCTCCTTTAAACTTCTTTATTATTTACCGCTTTGTTGCCTTAGTTTTACTGTCTCGTCGCATTTTACTGCATTCTTGTTTTTATTTTATCTCACATGTATACTATACTTATATATTATATTGAATACTTTACTTTATTTTTTAAGTCATATAAAACTTAGGCAAGCATTAAAAACCTAGGATTAAACGAAGCATTAGTTAATAATTAATCCTACATTCGTGTAAGTTATTCTGCTGTGTTTTTGCTAACATAGCTTAAAGGTTTTTAAGACCAAAAGCTTAGCAAGTGGCGGTAGCTCCTCTTTCAAAAAGAAAAAACAGATTTGAAACGAAAGTTTGATGTTCAAAAAGGGAATCTAATCATTTTGAAAATAATGTGTTGTTGCCCAAAAAATAAAGATTTACAAACATTTTTCTTCAAGCCTTAAAGCCAAGGTATATCTTTGAGTAATATAAATCTTCATGATTTTTAAAAGACAAAACAATTTTTTGCTTAGCTCTTCTTTTCACATGTTTTCATACAAACATCATATATACATTTAAGCTCTTTCTAAGCATACATGCACTGACATCATTTTTTTAGAACTCTTTTTTAAATTCATCTTTTTTAAAATTACACTCTTCCCTCATAGAAATTAAGCCCCAATATATGGTAAGCTTTAGAGCAATAGTTAAGACAGAATACAAATAATTAATTTTAAGTCTAGTCTAAGTCCTATGGAGCTACCTCAGATAGATTTTAAGGGGTGCCTAACACCATCCCCTTAAAAGAACAAGAACCCTTAACCATAATCTCACCAGCTAGTAGACTAATAAAGAATATGACTTTAGTAAATAAATATGTACCCTAGTATACCTTTAAATATTAGGTGGCGACTCTCTTTAATAAGCAACAGGAGAACCACAAGTTGAATCTTTTTTTGACTAGTGCAAAAATAGGGTGCAATAATCACGAAGAGCAATGCACTAGACACCAGAAGTCGTTGAAAACCAGTAATCTCCAAGTCCAAAATGGTTCGTAGCCTATCCAAAACTCACCTGAGCCCATCGGGCTCCAAATCAAACATACACACAAATGTAATAACATCATACAAACTCACTCGCACGATCAGAATACCAAAATAACACCTAGAACCATGAATCGGACGTCAAAATATATGAAATTTTCAAAGAAACTTAAGAACTTTCAAATTTACAACTGGACATCCGAATCATGTCAAATCAACAATGTTTTGCATCAAATTTTTCAGACAAGTAATAAATAGTGAAATGAACATGTACCAAGTTCCGGAACCGAAATCCAAATCCGGTAGCAACAAAGTCAACCTACAAACTTAGGAATTCTTAAACCCTTCAAACACTAGTTTTCAACATTAATTCAAGTTAAAGACTTCCAAATTTAGTTCTAGGCATACGTCCAAGTCTCAAGTCACGATACGGACCCACCATAACCGTCAAAATACTGATCCGGATCCGTTTACATAAAAGATTAACCGTAGTCAACTCAAATCATTTTCAAGGCTAAAATTCACATTTTCTTCAATTTTTCACATAAAATATTTTCGGAAAAAAGTCACGGACTGGCACACCCAAATCGAGAAACGCTAAACAGAGCTATTCAAGGTATCGAAACACAAAAATAAAGGCTAAAACTCAAAATGACCTATCGGATCATCACAATAAGAAAAGTATTTAATGGTCTATGAAGTTATCCTTCCCAACATCTTTTCTATGAGTGGCTGGCATTGTACTAAAGATAGTCTCTTAGAGTTTAGAGGAACTCAAATATACCTAATAGGTAGCTCCCCTTTTGCAAATCCCAATGTTGTTCGGATCTCCTCTTGCATTTCCATGCTCACCACTCAAAAATAAATGGAGCTTTTGTCTCTATTGGCTTTCATTATTTATAAGTCGTATTATTTAGAGGGTACTTTTTATTGGTTGCAATGGGATTAACTTTAGATTCTTTTTTATGGATGGATAGGTATTGAGCAATAAGACCTTGATGCTTTACTTTACCGTAATTATCTTTATGGGTGAACTTAATTAAATATTATTCATACCCTATATCAATAAAGTTAAGAGGTTCAAATGGGTACCAAAGGTGATGCAATTTATTTTTGAGGTAGTTATAAGTCACTTTCTGATCAAGGAGTTTAATAATGATAACTTAGTGCCAGTTGATACAAATGAGTTTTGTCTAGTTTGGTAATAGGGATAAAGTCTGGGTGTTGGAGAGGATTTTCTTTTTCATCGTTGAGGCAAAGGTTACTAAAAGAATATGCTTCGAAATTTATATTATATGTGAAAGTATTGAAATTAATTCGATTTATAAATTACTTGGAGGTGGGATTGCAATTGTCAGCATTGGAGTCTTTTGGTTTACTTATACTGTGATCAAGTTGATCTTGTTCTTGATTTCTCATTAGAACCTTCGAGGGTGTAATCATGGATCTAAGTAGTTCTGATTTGGAGGTTTTTGGTGAGTGAATGAAGAAGAAAGTAATAAGATTCTCTCACTCTATAAGTTAGAGAGAAGGCAGAGTAGTAATGGGCTTTAATTAAATATATAATCTTGAGGCTGGCTAATTCACTATACACATTTTTTGAAATCAGTCCTTCTGCGGGCTCGTTTGAAACTTTATTTTGTTGTATAGTATTCAATTTGATTTGGTCCTAGGGCTTTTTTTAGTCTCTAAATCACTTCCACATATTATTATACACTTAATATTATATTAATATGCTGTTGTACTGGTCTGTAGTTATTCTTGACACGTAAAAAGATATTTTAAATATTGTTAGCTCGCTTTAAAGTATAAAACTTTTCAAAACATATAGGAACGCTACCTTTGCAGTCAAGAAAATTGTCCAAAGATGAATAGTACCAATGAACCTAATTTTCAAAGCCGAATGTATTCATATTGTATTCCGAATAAAAAGTATCATAATTGTCTAAAGTCCTCGTTAATAACTTCAAATAGAGAAAATTGGCTTTTGGCCTATATTTCCGATTGTATCACCAGAACTTTTCTTTCACATTCAAAGTAAAATTAAAATCAGATAGAAACATAATTATGGTATGCAAGTGCAAACTAAAGTGATAACTTTTTTTAGGCATGTCAGCAGATAAGTTAAATGGGTCACGAAGTAACTAGTCCTTAAGAAATGGAAAACAATATTGCACATCATAAAAAAATATTTTGAGGGATCGGATGACTTCCACACATCGAAGAAAGGTTTATCAATTCTTTTAATGTCCTCTTGGCTGCCATAATCCTGTCACGACCCAAAATTCCATCAAAAATCGTAATGACGTCTAACTTGTTTGTTAGACAAGTCAACACTTAATAATAATATTAGAGTTTAATTATTAAGTCATTAACGGAGTTATAACATAAATAAGAAAGCAGAATAAGTCACAAAATGATATCACAAATATATAAACCAAAGACGGGATCTAAACACGAACACAATTATCTCACAAGCTTCCATAATCTGATGTCACATCATCACGAACATATATCAAAAGTAAATAACCTCAATGAACAATAACAACTGTCTGAAAAGGAAAATATATAGAAAGAGATAGATAAGTAGGGAAGGAAGACTCCATATGATGCAGGTCGGATCAAGTAAAGCAGCTCACCACGAAATCTCCAAACAGGTGGATGGGTACCACTAGTATCTTTCTTATAATCCGCATAAAAATGTGCAGAAATATAGTATGAGTATAAAAATACGATATTCAGAAATAATCAATTCAAGGTTCGAAAAAGTAGTAACGAAAGGTCGACACCGATACTTGCTAACAATCCAATAAGGAAGTGAACATAATTAGAGCATGGAATAAGGTATGATATTATCAATCCAGACAAAAAGTAGAAGCACAATAAATCTAGAATATAGACATACTTTTCAGTCCAAGAGATACAATATAATATCAGTTATCTTAATTCTTTAGATATTCATGATATAAGTAAATAAACGGTCAGATAGAAGCTACTTCACGAGTTTAGGATGCAAATGCATGCTCATGATTCACTCTCAATATCTCATATTACAAATCCATATTGCCTGACACTGGCCAAGTGTTTAAACCGAGCATCAATCTGGGTGCCTGCACTCATAGAGCCCAAAATAACATGGGCAATCACCTAAATTCGGAGGGACTAATCCATATTCAAACGTTGTTGCAGCGTGCAACCCGAATTATAATACCGTCAATAATCAATATCGCTAACAATATCCTTAGTACCAAAATCCTCAATTTTCTCAGTATCAAATTCTCCAACTTGTGCGTATGCATATGAGATGATATGACCAAAGCACCGAGCTAATAATAAAACGCGGATGGATATTTACTTGAATAAGAGATGGCTATGACTAATCATATAATTTTATTTTTCTTAACAATTCAAATACTTATTTAATATTCTTAAGTCTGATCATGATATCAACAACAGTAAAGTAAGCCAATAACCAATAAATCATAAGTCAAGTAAGGCAATTGTATGACCACTGCTAAATTAAAAAGCTCAGCACAATGAAACACGTATGTCATGTCCAAATCAAAAAGTTATAACCTAGCATGATTTCTAACATGATTGAAGACTCATCACGTAGTCATAGAATCAACGAAACATGGAATAAATGATTCACATAATCCAAATAATGTATATCATAAGCCTAACCCAATCCATCTATTGTCATAATCCTGCTACGCATACACGCTTGTAACCTCGCATATATATGGTACCTAAATCAAGCAAAAAATAGCAAATAGATCACCTATGGAGAAAATTCTCTCTTACAAGGATAGACAAGAGACTTACCTAAATTTGGGAACACCTTTAACCTTCAAAAAATGTTTTTCCTTGCAAATTCATCTCCAAAAAACTCGAATCTAGTAAAATATTACTTAATAAATTAAAAAAAAATGCCATAGAAATTAACCCCGAACAATAAAGATGCAATTTGTAATAAAATTCCAAAAATCAACAAAAGTTAACATGTACCTAGATGGTCAAAATTTGAGTCTAGGGTTAGATCCCGTTAAACCAGAACTACTCTATCCAAATATGTGATTAGATTATAAAATCGAGTCCAAAGTGGCCCTCAAATTCCAAAAATTCAATCGCATAAGATGTAGATAAAACCTCTAATTTTTCTTAAATATTTCATATTTTAGGTATAGCAATCCACATGGAATCAAGATATGTAATCACATTAAAGTATAACTTACTTTCCCTCAAAAGTGTAGTGAGAATGTACAAAAGAAATCGCCTCTTCTCGAGCTCCAAAACACAAATTAGTAAAAAATAAGCTAAACTCGAAATAGTATAATTTTCCAAGAATCTTCGCTTCTACGGACACTAAGCTGCAGGCACGAACCTCACTTCTGCAATCAAAACCTCGCTTCTTCTAGCTCCCATCATAAGCCGGACCAGCGCATCTGCGACTAAACTTCCACAGATGCGGAATTGCAGGTGCGACAACAACATCTGCACATGTGACCTGTCTAGGCATGTCCAATCTTGCACGCGCACAACCTTCTTTGCAAATGTGACCTACGCACCTCTAACCGCAGTTGCGGCCAATCACCAGCACCAGCCCCTTCGCAAATGCGAACTAAACCATCCCAGGTGCGGGTTCCTTAGCATGTGCGATGCACCACATACCAAAAAATTCCAAACTAGTTCCAAAATAGTTTGAAATCGGCCCGAAATACACCCGAGAACCCCGGGCACTGCCCAACCATACGATCAAGTTCATATACCTATTTAGAACTTATCCAAAGACTCAAAACACCACAAGAAACATCAAAACCAAGAATCGAAAGTATAAATCCATTCCTTAACTTCTAAAATTACCAACTATGCCAAACACGTCTGAATCATACTTAGATATTTTGGATCACAGCCAAACGTGGTACACAAGTTTATATCAATTATTAGGACCTATTCAAGGCCTCAAAATTACTATCAGATTGCGATAATACCAAAGTCAACTATTGGTCAAGCTTATGAACTCTCCAATTCTTCAAATTGCTAATTATCGAGAAATAGATTCAAAAACTTCCAAGAACCTGCAAACCCAGATACCAACATGCGCCCAACCACAAAATCACAGTACGATATTATTGGAATCACCAAATCACTAATCTAATGTCGTCTACTCAAAATCAAACCTTGCTCAACTCTTATAACTTAAGCTTCCAAAAATAGAACTAAGTACTCTAATTCACTTTCCAACCCTTCTCGAAACCAAACTAATCATCCCCGCAAGTCATAAAATATCAAAAGAAACTACAGAAAATATTAAATGTGGGAACAGAGTCCAATACTGGAAATAACCAAGTTATTTGTTATATTCTTCCCTTCTTAAACAAGTGTTCGTCCTCGAACGGTTTTAGAATCATTCCTTGAATTCCAAAATAATGAGGGTATTTTCTCTGCGTGTCATTCTTGTCTCCCAAGTTTCTTCATTAATCGATTGATCTCTCCACTGTACCTTCATCGATGCAATGTCCTTCGACCTTAACTTTAAAACTTGCCTATCCAGAATGAATGTTGGCGCCTTCTCATAATTCATATTCTTATCTAACTAACTGAGCTGAAACTGAACACATTTGACTTGTCTTCATGATATTTCTGAACCATAGAAATATGAAATACCAGATGAACTCCCAATAAGTTGGGTGTCAAAGCAAGCCTACAATCCACCTTACCCGCTCTCTCCAAAATCGAAATGGATATACATAGGGTTCAACTTGGCCTTTTTCCCAAATCATATCACGTCCTTCATAGGTGAAACTCTAATACCTACTCACCCTCCGTGAACGCCATAACAGAACCTTTTTATCAGCATAACTCTTTTACATGGACTGAGTTGTGCAAAGCCTTTCCTGAATAAACTTTTCTTTATCCAAAGAATCACGACTCAATTCTATATCGAACAACCTAGCCTCACCAGGATCGAACCAACCGACAGTAGAACGACACCATCTACCATATAAAACCTCATACGGAGCCATCTGAATACTGAAATGTTAGTTGTTATTGTAAGAAAACTCTTCCAATTGTAGGAAGTGATCCTAGATACCTCCAAAATCAACAACACAAGCTCTCAACATATCCTCAAGATCTAAATAGTTTGCTCGGACTGGCCATATTTCTATAGATGGAATGCAATTCAAGCTCCACCAGTGTACTAAACTCTCGCTAAACAGCTCTCCAAATGCTCTATGCAAACTGAGTACCTTATTCGAAATGATGGAAATTAGCACCCTATGCAAACAGACGATCTATTTGATGTAGATCCGAGCCAAATTTTCTGATGTACAAGAAGTCATCACTGAATGAAATGCACAGACTTGGCCATTCAATCTATAATTACCCAAATAGCATCAAACTTCCCCAAGGTCCGTGGCAACCCGAGAACAAAATTCATACTGATACACTCCCACTTCCACTCTAGTATATCTATCTTCTGAAACAAATCATTTGGTCTTTGATGCTCATACTTGACTTGTTGATAATTCAAACATTGTAAAACATGTCCTAAATGTCCTTTTTTAGCCTTCGCCACTAGTAATTCTGCTTCAAATCACGATACATCTTCGTAGTACCCCAATGAATGTAATACCACCAACTGTGAGACTTCTCAAGAATCAAATCCCTCAAACAATCAATATTAGGAATACAAATCCGACCCTGGTGTCACAATACACTGTCATCTCCAATGACCACCTCCTAATCACTAACTCACAACACCATGTACTTATGGACAAGTAAATGGGGATCATCATACTTAAGAGCTTTAATACACTCAAATAAGGATGACTACGCAATAACACAAGCAAGTTCTGTACTAGACTCGAAAATATCTTATCTCACAAATTTATTAGACAAGTCCTGAACATGCATAGACAAAGTGTGATGCCCATGATGGAGGGTTGGTTGGTGAGGACGGGTCACGAAAGACTATCAAGATTCTACGCTTCCAAGGTTCTGAAGAAGGAGAACATATGTTACCTTTGACAAATCCCGCATCAAAATGGGAGAGGAAAGTGAATAATTTTACAGGGCATGACACAAGTTCACATGGTACATGCGCTTTTGATCTTGATGTGGCATAGCCCCAAAGACAAATATGTACAGGCTTAGGCCCAAGTGGACGTCTGCGCCATAGGCTTGGGTTGTAACAAGTATGGTATCAGAGTTAAATCTCTTTTAGTACGATGGAAGGGAAAACCTCAGCAATGATGTTGCGTTCCAATGGGTATGAATGTGTGCCTATGATAGAGGGTTGGCTAAGGAGGGTGGGTCAAGTAATACTGGCAGGCTTCTAGGATGACAAGCTTCTGTAGAAGGGGTGAACATGTCACCTTAGTCTATCTCACATCAGAATATGAGAGGAAAGTTAAGAACTTTATAAGTCATGACACAAATTCACATGGTATGTGCATTTTTGGGGCTCGATGTGGCGTAGCTCCAAAGACAAATCTCTTCGGGCCTATACCTAAAACAGAAAATATGTGCCATGGACTTGGGTCATGATACAAAGGCCTCTCCACATTGAAATAAATGCCAAACTCCCCATACTCTCTGAAGACTCCGGTGACCGGTGTAAACCTTACATGAAAAAAATAAAAATAATGCCTTCATTTATTAAGTGCATGAACAATATCCGCCAACTCCAAATCGAGAATCATATAGTTCTTCTCATGGGAATTCAACTGCCGTGATGCATAAGCAATAACCATACTATCCTGCTTCAACACCGCGCCAAGATCAATACGTGAATCATCATAGTATACACAGTGTGTGGCCTTGAACCTTTGGCAATAACAATACTAGTGTTGTAGTTAGAGCAGTTTTGACATTCTGAAAGCTCTCTTCACACTCATCAAACCATCTAAAAAGAACACCTTTCTGAGTGAACTTGATTAATGGGGCTGCAATAGATGGAGATATCTCCACAAAACAACGATAAGAGTCTGCCAAACCCATGAAATTCCTGATCTCTATAGTTTTGGAAGGTCTAGGCTAACCCCTGAACCACCTCAATATTCTTTGTATCCACTTCGATACTCTCACTACACACCACGTGCCCCATGAATTCCATCGAATCCAACCAAAAATCACACTTGCAAAACATAGCATACAACTACTCCTCCCTCAAAATCTGAAGTATAATCCTCAAATAGTGCTCATGCTCCTCCTTACTATGAGAATATACCATGATATCAGCAATGAACACAATGACAAAAGACTCCAAATTTTGGGGAAAAAAATTGTTCATTAAATACATGAAAGTTCGGAGCATTAATCAAACTAAAGAGCATCACCGAAAACTCATATGTCTATAACTAGTCCTGAAAGTTGTCTGAGGGATGTCTGAAGCCCTAATATTCAACTGGTGATAGCCCGACCTATAATAAATCTTCGAGAACACCCTGGCACCCTGAGGCTAATTAAAGAAATTATCAATACAGGGCAATGGATACCTATTCTCGATAGTAACCTTGTTCAACCTCATGTAATCAATGCACATACTCATAGACTCATCCTTCTTCTTCATAACCAACACAAGTTCACCCAAGGAGATATACTAGGCTTGATGAATCCTTTATTCAACAACTACTGTAAATGCTCCTTCAACTCAGCTGGAGCCATACAATACAATGGAATAGAATGGGCTGAGTGCCCAGCACTAAATCAATATCCCTATCGGGTGACATGCTCGGTAGGTCTGAAGGAAACATATATAGAACCTCACTACTAGGATTGAATCGATAGTAGAAGCATCCACCCCAGTATCTATACAAAAATCCAAATATGCCAAATATTCCTTCTCAACTATCTTCCGAGCCTTCAGAAATGAAATTGCACTACTAGGGGTATGTCCATGAGAACCCTTCCATTCCAACCTTGAAAATCCCTACATAGCCAATAACTTTGTCTTGGCGTAACAATCTAGAATAACATGATATGTGGATAGAAAATCTATCCCCAAAATCACCTCAAAATCTACCATATTTAGAAATAAAAGATCAACCCTAATCTTATAAATGCAGTGGTAAGCACACAATACCTATAGAAATAATCCACCATAATAAAAGCACCGACAAGTATAGATACATAAACAAAAACATCAAAAGAACCACATGGCATATCCAACAAAGGAGAAAAATATAATGACACGTCTGAATAAGTAGACAACAAGTCAAACAACAAAGAAGCATCTTATGATAGACTAAAACCACACTATGATCATATCATTTGAGGCCACCGTCTCGATTCCACCCGAAAAGGCATAACAACGAGTCTGACCACCACTAGTCTAATCTCCACCTACTGGACCCCTCCTCTAGGGAGACCTATAGCAACATGTCTTCCCCCTCTAGCTGACTAAGCATAGGATAAAGCAATTGGTGCGAGAACCAGTAACTAAGAAATCTGTGGAGTTGTGCCGCTAACAATCTTGCAGCAATTCCTCCTCATATGGCTAGACTCCCAACATCCATAATAACTGCTAGCATACTAAGGCTAATGAACCTCTCCCATATGATCTGAATATCCACTATGAGAACCTTCAACATACGGAGCACGGTATGAGCTCTCTAGAAGAGCACTAAAACATGATGGAACTGGAGTGCTGAAAGATGATCGGGTCATTGAACCGTGGGCTATATGCTGAGCAGAGTGACTTGGCCTGCCATGATTCCCTTTACCAAAATGACCCCTATCTCTAGATAAGGTACCACTAAAGCTACCAGAATGTCAAAGCTTTTTATCCCTTATCATGGCCTCTCTCCCCGGGCGACAAATCCGCTCGATCCTCTGAGTTTTATCCACAATCTGGTGGAAAGTAGTCCTAATCTCTTACTCTCGAGCCATAGCAATCCGGATACCGTAAGTCAATCCCTTAATGAATCCCCTTATCTTCTCGGCATCAGTAGGGATCAAGAAAGCTACATGAAGGGACAACTTTATTAATATCTCCTCAGACTCAGTTACAACATATGATCCTAGTGAAGTTGTAACACCCTAAAGTTTTAACTAATATTTATATTCTCAATTGAGCATCTTTATAATGAAGATAGATTTTACATTGCACTTTATAAACGTGAATTTGACAATATATGAAAATTTCTTACTTTAGGTGTGTTAATATTGACAAAGAAGCTCCATGTCACGACCTAAAATCTATCAAGGTCGTGATGGCGCCGGACACCATCGTTAGACAAGCCAATAATTAATTAGTTGAAATAAATTTTTGTTTTAATATTTTTGAAATCATTACCTTTAACTTATTACGTAATAACTGAAAGAAAATCCGTTAAACAAATACGACAGTTTAGTATACCATTTGTTTTATAAAATACATCCCATACACATCCCAGAACCAGGTGTCACAAGTGCATGAGCAATTTCTAAGAATTTTTATAATCATTACAAAGCTTGTCCGAGATACAAATTGGACAATGGAATTTAAAATAAAATGAATACAATACAAGGGAGACTCTGTCAGCTGCGGATCGCCTCCGGATGATACAGCTCGCCTAAGTCTCCAAACCAGCTACATCGCTGTGAAAGTACCTGTGCAATAAAATGCACAGCAAGTGTATCATGAGTACGAAAATAACGTGTACTCAGTAAGTATCCCGCCTAACCTCAGAGATGTAGTGAAGAGAGGTCGATTTGACACTTGCTAGAGGTCAATTTAGTATAATCAAGTGAGACACTAAGCATGAATGTCATAGCAATTTATTT
The DNA here is from genome assembly GCA_005239525.1 of Nicotiana knightiana. Taxonomy (NCBI): domain Eukaryota; kingdom Viridiplantae; phylum Streptophyta; class Magnoliopsida; order Solanales; family Solanaceae; genus Nicotiana; species Nicotiana knightiana. The sequence continues at coordinate 147,729 of ML433050.1, forward strand.
AAATATTAGGAATAACGAATATTAGCTCTTCTTATATTTAACACCTTCGTCATTTCAGTTGACAATTTAAATAATAATTAGGGATGAGAACATCATACTTATTTCGCGTTTTACACATCAATTCGTCTTCTTTTTAACTAGAAATTAAGGATTTCCTTAGGCCGATAAACATGTATAAATCACAGGAAATACGCAGCAATTATCATGTACAAGAAATGCCGAGGTTCAAATGGCACTGACCAACAATAATAAACTGTGCACTGCCGAAAGGTCGAACGGCTCGAACAATAGATGCATCTATTTTTCCCGCTCGCGAATCAATAATGCGACGCAGTCAACTTAATAATAATAAGGCTAGCCTGCTCGCGAATCATACCTACATCTCAGGTGCTCATATGTACACGTATTCACATAATACGAAGGTATTGGAAGAAACTTTTGGCACCAGATTGAACTTTAGTACTTCTTTCCATCCTCAAACAGACGGCCAGTCTGAGAGGGTAATACAAATCTTGGAGGATATACTTCGAGCCTACATTTATTGAGTTTGAGGGTAGTTGGGATAAACACTTAGACTTGATAGCATTTTCTTACAATAATAGCTACCAATCAAGTATAGGAATGCCTCCTTATGAAGCTTTATATGGGAGAATATGTAAAACGCCTCTTTCTTGGAACGAAGTTGGTTAAAGGAAAATGATAGGTCCTGAGATTGTGTAATAAACTAAAGATAAGGTAAAAATCATCAAAGATCACTTATGTTGGTCTTAAAAGGAGTGAGATTGAGTATCAAGCGGGTGATAAGGTATTCTTAAAGGTTTATCCATGGAAGAAGTATATCAGATTTGGCCAAAAGGTAAACTTTGTCCTCGATTTATTAGACTTATGAAGTGCTTGAGAGAGTTAGCCCAGTTGCTTATAAGCTAGCTCTTCCACCTGAGTTAGACAAGATCCATAACGTCTTCCAAGTTTCTATGCTTAGAACATAATACTTAGATCCATATCATGTTCTTCTTATTGAATCTATTGAGGTCAATCCTGATTTGACCTATGAAGAAGAACCTATCCAAATCTTAGTGTGAGTTAAACGAGCTTAGAAATAAGAGAATCATCTTAGTGAAAGTCCTTTGGTGAAATCATTCTGGCGAAGAAGTTACCTAGGAGCGAGAAGAGGATATGCGAGTTCGATATCCACATTTGTTTTAGGACTAGTATAAGGTAAATTTCGGGACGAAATTTATTTAATAGGGAGAGATTTGTATCACCGTAAAATTTTAACTATTATTTGCATTCGCGATTGAGCACCTTTAAAATGAGTATAGATTTTACTTCGCACTTCCTAAGTGGAATTTGACAATATATGAAAATTGCTTACTTTAGGTCTATTAATATTGACAAAGAAGTTCCATAGTGTTGCTATGTGTAACACTTAATATCATTTTGATGAATTGTTATGAAATACCTTAGATATTTAAGGTTTTGGGCTGCCACCCTTTTTATATTTATCCAAGGGAGTAAAGTTTGGGAAGCCACCTTTTGTTCATTCTTATCTAATGTGAGATATCCTTAAGGACTTCCTCTCATATTTCATTCCTTCATGCCAAATAAAACCCTTACACTCTCTCCTTCTTATCACATGAACACTACATGATAACCATCAGAAAGTCTCACTAAACCAACCAGCAAAACTAGTTCTTGATGAAGCTCAAGTTGCTCATCTCTTTTGTGGTAAGTTACTAAACACATTTTTACACTAGACAGCTATTAGCGTTTTCTTCATATCTTGTTGTATAGATCTATGTTTCAAGTAATCCAAACTTCGTTGGAAAGATATTTTGATAGCTCTATAACTCTTATTCAGGCACCAAAACCTAGTTTTACTTGTATTTTCCCGAAAGGGATCATAATGTACAGGGAAGATGCTGCCCAAATTTTCTGTTTTACAAACTCTTCTCATACTATTGTTAGTATTTTTAGCATAACATTCTGTACAAAACTGATATTAGGGTGATTCAAGATTTTATGAGTCTCTGAGAAATATTTATACAACTTAATGAAGACTATATAGTCTAGTTTGTCCGTTTAAATCTTTAAAACTGAGCCACAACACAAGACAATGGTACTGTCCAGAATTTCTGTTTCAAAAATTTAGGGTGATTTTCACCAATATCATGTTTAGTTTGACATGTTAAATCACTGAAAATATATAGATATTTGATTATGTACTTAAGGTATATATACCCTTGTAATATCTAATGGGAGGTGTTTGATAAAGTGGGATTTGGTTGGTCTATGACGTAAACGATTCGAATGCCCTCAAGTTGTGGTTGAATTATTTTGTGGTAAACACCAAGGTTTGTGAATAAACTTGAAGTTGTACTCTTTTTACTTGCTGGAATATTTTGAAATACCCTGAGCTTTTCTTTTTATTGTCTTCAATTAATATTGTTGTATTCGTGTTAATCATGTATTGCAAGATATTCGCTAACTCGCCCATTTGTACGAATTGCTTGATCATTTTGCACTCTTCTTGGGACTTTGTCATTCTTATGGTACTGACTTTGTCACTCATATCAGCATGCCTCTTGATTCAGATCTTTTTCCATCTTGAGTTTGGATTTTTAGTTCGTCTTCAATTATAGAAATTCTCTGTGTTAAGTACGAACTAGGAAGCCATATTTAATATGGTTCTTGATTCTCTTGACTATTGGGTATTGACCCTACTTGAGTTGGACTTCGGTCCATCTTGATATCTTCTATTTCTTAGTGTGATGGCATGACGCACATATTGGGCGAAAATTGGATATTTGGTAAACTCTCTCGGATTGATAGTATACGCTTTTTTGACACTTGAATCTTGAACATTGTTATTGATATTCGGAAATACATCAAGGTTTGATATTCGATGCTTTTAATATATATTTATTCACATATTTCAAATTTATGTTTAATTTGAGCTACCTATGACTAAAAAGGGGAATTGGAGAATTTAATGGCTCCCAGCCCAAAATTTATACGCCACTAAGCTTTATGCTTAGCTATAGTTGTTTTGTATCGTAGGTAATGTACGGGATGAGATTTGAAGACAACCTTATGAAGTAGTCTTTTTGGGAGAATTTATGGAGATAACATTTGCATATGTACCTAGGTTTTGTATAATTTTGGGACTTGTACGGGGTCTATATATCACACTTATGTATGTTTATTTGGAGGCTTGTTAGATCTCAAGACCAAAATCTTGTAACATGTAATTTAGTGACTTGCTTTTGCTGTTTTAGGGTGTGTTAATAGCTAAAGTCTAGTTTTCCTGTTATTCTCGCTAGTTTGAAATTCATGTACAAAATCAATATGCAGTGATGTTGAACGAAAAGTATAATTTTGTTACGAAGTTTCTTTAAACATGTCGATTATCCTGGAAGGGTTGTATCACTTTAACTTGATATTTTGACATTGTATTTCATTTAAGAAATTTTACGAAGTGTATTTTCAAAAATTAAAATATTGCACCTTAAAACCTTTATCGCATGGGCCTATTTCCACTAATAAATTATTATAAATATTTTTTTAGATTAATATCTTCTGAATATTGTAAGTAGTAAGTCAGATTTATTTCATAAGAAGCACCCTTCCAAAGGGGTTTCTACATAAGATGCTCAAATTGGACTCTCCCTCATGGTGTGTGGGATGTAGCTCTCTAGAAACAAATGTGAGAACTAAGTCCATAAAATAGGAGAAGAACATGTTGGTCTGCCTAGCTCGTAGGTCTGCCACTATTTCCTAGCAGCCCCTCTCAACTAAAATATCGTGAAGTGCACCCCATTGGACTCTATGAAATCCAAGTTGCGAAGCATCTGATGACATATGTCTAGAAAATCATCTGCATCCTTTGAAGCATCACCATCAAAGTGAGGTAGATGTAGCCTTTGAAACCTATCCATCCTCTTCTGTTCCTCAGTGAAGGTAGCAGGCATAACCACGGGTCTAGCACTACAACGGGTTGCTCGCTGCCAACTGGCATTACTTTTTGTGTGTGAAACATCATCTACCTGCTCCAGAGTACGAGTAGCAGAGTTATGAACTCCTGCTCCATCCTGAGATGTGGTTGGGGCCACTAGGACTACTCTAACCTGAGGAAATGCATTAATAAAACTTACCATCTTAGCCATGGCTTCCTGATATACATGGATGCTGAGCTGGAACTTATCCTCCCCTGATCCATTGGTGGGTCCACTGAAACTATCCTGGAGCGCACACGGAATGCGATGGATGCTCCACCTCTAGATGTGACTATGCGACCCCTAGAGAGAGCCTTGGCGCTATCGTGTGCCCTGCCTCTCCCAGCTACCGCTGGTGGTACTGTCTATCCATAACCTTTTGTTGTTGTTGAAGCACAGTTTCTCACCATCTGTGAGAGGGTAGGATAGAAAGACTTATACTTAGACTTAGACAATAATGAACACACGATAAAGAATTCCTAAGACATATAGTCTCTCGTAGATAGATACATATATCTCTATGCTGATCCGCAAGACTCTACTAGACTTATTCGTGACTTGTGAGATCCTAAAACCCTAGAACTCTAATACCAACTTGTCACGATCCAAAATCCCACCAATGATCATCATGGCGCCTAACCTGCTTTCTAGGCGAGCTAACACTCAACAATAATAATATGATCTAATTATTGATCCAGTAACTGAGTTATAGCATAAATAAGAAATTTGAATAAGCCTCAAAATAATATCACGATTACATAAATTAAAGACAAGGTCTAAACATGACCACTACTGTCTCACAAACTCCCAAAATCCAGTGTCATGTTATCACGAGCATCTATTAAGAGTAAATTATCTTAACTGAACAACAACATATGTTCAGAAAGGAAAATACATAGACAGAGATAGATAAAAAGAACAGGGGGACTTCATATGTTGTGGATCAGATCAAGTAAAGAAGCTCACCATGAAGATCCAAACAGTCTCTTAAACTGCTAGATGGGTACCACTATTACCTGTCTCAGAATTTGCAGAAGAATGCTCAGAAGTTTAGTATGAGTACAAAAACTTGGTATTCAATAAATATAAAGTCTAGCCTCGAAGAAGTTATGACTAGGGATCGACACTGGCACTTACCAATAGTCCAATAAGCAAGTGAAAATATAATTAGAACATAGAATAAAGCATGACATCATCAGTCCAATTCAGAAGTAGAAGAATAATAAATCTAGAATTTAGACATGCTTTTCAGAAGAGAGTACAATGTCAGTTATTTCAGTTCTTTTCATAATCATCATATGAGTCAATCAACGATCATGTAGGATCTACTATATGAGTCTAGGATGCAAATGCATACTCGTCAGTCACTCTCAATACCTCATAGCACACTTCCATATTTCCTGATACTAGCTAAGTGTTCACACCAAGCATCAATCTGGGTGTTTGCGCTCATAGGGTCCAAAGTAATATAGTTAAGCACCTTACTCCAGAAGGACGAATCCATATCCAAGTATTTTTTGATCATGCAACATAATTCAATCATCATACCATCAATAATCAATATTCATTATCGACTCACAATATTGTTAGTACCAAAATCCTCAATTTTCTCCATATCCAACTCTCCAATTCATGTGTATGTATATGAGATGATATGATTAAAGTGCACTAGGACATAATAATAAAATACAGATGAATATTGTCATGAATAAGATATGGTTATGGTTAATCATGTAATTCCACTTTCAATAACAGTTCAAAATGCTTATATAATATTCTTTATTCTAATCATGATATCAACCAAGAGCAAAGTAAGGCAATAACAAATACATCATAAACCAAGTAAGGCAATTGTATGACTAAGGCTAATTACAAAGCTCAACATCATGAAAGAAATCTATCATGTCCAAATCAACAGGTCATAACCCCAACATGGTTAGTCATAGAATTAACGAAACATAGAATAAACAATTCACATAGTACGAATAAGGCATATAATAAGCCAAACCCTATCTGGCTATGGTCACAACCTAGCTACAGATATACGCTCGTCAGTTGCATATACATGGCACCTAAATAAAGAAATAAATAGAAAATGGGTCACCTATGGAGAAAATTTCTCTTACAAGATTAGACAAGAGACTTTCTATCGGTGAACACCTTTGACCTTTCAAAACTTCTTTTCCTTTCAAATCCACCTCCAAACGACACGAATATAATCAAATATTACTCAATAAAGTCAAATATTGCTATAGAAATCAACTCCAAATAATAAAGTTTCGATCTTTAATCAAATCCAGAAAATTGAACAAAAAGTTAACCTGCACCATAGGGTTAAAAATTGAGTCTAGGGATAGATCACATTAATTCATAACCCCACTAGCCCAATTATGTGATTTGATTCATAATTCGAGTCTAAGTTGACTCTCAAATTTTCAAAATACACTCTGTTAAGTTGTAGGCAAAACCCACCAAATTTCTCTTTAAAATTCGATGTCATAGATATAGAAATCCATTGGGAATCAAGATATGTATTCACATCCAAGTAGAATTTATTTACCCTCAAAAGTGTAGTGAAAATCTCCTCTAAAATTGCTTTTTCCCGAGCTCCAAATCTCAAAATAGTAAAAAATGAACTAAACTCGATATAGTATAATCTACCAAGCATCTTCTATGACCAAAACAACGCTACTGCAACCTCCCATCATCAGCCCGACCAGCGCATCTGCGACCAAATTTCAGCAGATGTGGAACCACATGTGCAACCACAACATCCGCATGTGTGATCTCCACAGGCTTGCCTAATCTCGCATGCACACAACCTTTTTTTGTAAATGCGACCTACGCATATGCGTGCCTCCAATTTAGGCGCAAACATCACCATAACCAGCCCTTCGCAAGTGCGAACTAAACCATCGAAAGTGCGGCATTTGCATGCACACTTACCTTCGCAGGGACGATGCGCCAGACACCAGAAATTCCCAAACAACTTAAAAATGGTCTGAAATAGTCCAGAAATACACCCGAGCTCCATGGGCCCCCATCCAAATGTACAAATAAGTTCATACACCTAATTCAAACTTATCCAAAAACTCAAAATATCACAAACAACATCAGAACCAAGAATCGAAGATAAAAAATTCTTTCATTAACTTCCCAGCTTTCAAACTTCGCCAAACGCGTTAGAATCATAGTTAGACATTTCGGATCACGGCCAAACTTTGCACAAGTTCATATCAACCATTAGGACCTATCCAATCTCTCAAAATCACCATCCGATTTTGGTAACACCAAAGTTAATTATCGATCAAACTTATCAACTGTCCAATTCTTTAAATTATCAACTATCAATAAAAATAGACAAAACCTTTTAGGAATCTCCAAATCCAAATCCAAATCCGAATATATCGCCCAAGTTCACATTACCATACGAACCTATTATAATCACCAAATCACCAATCCGAGGTCGTCTACTTAGAAGTCAAACCTTGGTCAACAGTTATAACAAAAGCTTCCAAAAAATAGAACTTAGTGCTCCAATTCATTCCTAAACCTTCCAGAAGCCAAACCAACCATCCCCGCAAGTGATCGATGGAACAACAACAATAGCTGGAATGAGACAGATTTTTATTAAATGATCAATGGATCAACAACATTAGCATGACAGGTGACACATCTCATCAGGAAGATCAAAGACCTAAGAGTTCATGGGAACTTTTTCCTTTAGCATTGATACAGAGAAGTCGATTCCGATATTTATTGCTAATACAGGAGGACATAAAAAGCAGAATTCTTTCTTCACCACAGGATTTAGTTCTCTCCTGGGAAGTTAAGTTTTTCTTGAAAAATGATTTCAAAGGAATTCCTGTTTTTCGTGTCAGGTCACAACGAAAGAACTTTATTTTTTATTATGGTTAATTTAGGCATAACTTATCAAGTTCTTATTTTTTTGCAAAACGAAAGGAAGCACTTCGTTGGAAAGAATCTCCTTGCTTATCTAATAGCAACTCTTATGGGACTCTTTTTGTATAAGGATGAAATCTTCATTCTTCATGTAATTCAAGTAGGATTGGACAAATATCCAATCTCCCTCTCCCTGTAATTTTTGGAAGTGCAATAGATAGGTTTGGTCTTAAATCCAACACCACCACAATGGTTGTTTTTTGTTTTAAACTTTTTTTTTTCAAAAAAAAAAAAACCAATACGCGCATGTCATGCAACATCAAAATAGATTAGGGGAAGCCTCAAATAAGGTAATTGGATTCTAATACTTAAAACGACCGATTCGGTCATTACAAATTCAGTACACCTCAGTACAAGCTAATTTTCGCTATAGAAAATATGTAAAGATCATTGAATATTGTAATTACATAAAAATATCACGGTATATCTCAATTATCTTAGTATTACTGAGTTTAGAAATGCTCTGGCCTCATTTTTTAATTTGTCTCATTTTCATAGAATGAAATCAACCATCCAGAGGGCTTTTATTTAACAAAAATAATCTAAAATGGTACTCCACAGAAAATTTAAAGGGATTATCTGAAAATAATAATGTATCACATCCAGTAACGAGTGCATTATCTGCTGCCTAAAACGAATAGTTAAATTTTTTACTGAACTATTCAAGAGGGATAAATAAAATGCTAAGAAAACGGGAAAAAGTGGAATTTCCAATGAAATTAACGACCACGTGGCTTGTATGATTGGATTAGCAAACTATAAATTGAGTAGGCCTAAATGTCATAATTTAAAGCAATAAAAGTGTTTTTGTTGAAGCTTTTTAATTTCTCCCATCATCTTATTCTCTTTTTTTACCAATAATTTTATCCAAAGATGCCTTACGGACAGCTTGAAGTTTATGTTGCAAATGCCAGAGGCCTTGATGACACAAATTGGCTCAGTATGTTCTTCACTAACTCCATTTTATAACGTGTTAAATTTTACTGATTATCTGAAAATTCATTTATACGATTAATTAGATAAATCCGAGAGTACTTCACATGTTGAAGAAGAACCTCAATCAAATTTTATAATCTTGTATTTTTCTTGTTCCTCTGCATATATAGTTCAAGGTGATTCTCTCATGACAAATAGATCTGTCTAAAGCGTTGGCAATTATGATTAATAAATTTGAAACCAACGTATCTAAATTCCATCTTTATAGTCAATTCATTAGAATTGTCATATTAGGTTTGCTTTCTCATGCATGGGATATTATGTGAATTGGTTTTATCAAATTGCATGCAACCACTGACGATATATCCTAGATCTGTCTCGAAATCTGAAAGAAAAAAACGAAAAAAATTAGATCATGTGTGTGTTTGTGTGTGTATATAAATATATATATATATATAAAGCGAGGTGATTGTTTAAAAGAAAATATTGCGGATTATATTTTATTAAACTATACTTTCTCCTTTAGTATATGAATTGGTTACTGAATATAATTGTTTCTTAAAATTCCAAAACAGCTGATATGAATCCTTATGTGGCTGTCACCTGCCGTACTGAAGAGAAGAAAAGCAGTACTGCATCAGGTTTGTAATTAATTAAAATTAACTTGGATTAAACCTTGAAATTTTCTTGTATCCGAGCTATGTTAAAAAAAAATACATTATATATTTTTATAGGTGAAGGATCCGACCCTGAATGGAGTGAGTCTTTCCTCTTCACCATCACTCGTGGTTGTGACGAGCTTCACATCAAACTTATGGATGAAAATACATTCCAAGACGACGATTTCTTAGGAGAAGCAACGTTAATAATCTCGCTCATTATATTCCTTAATACAATTAATTTTTTGTTATGCGATTAAAATAACATTATTTTTTGTTAATTAAAAATAGAATTTCCTTGGAAGAAGTGTTTCGTGAAGGAGAAGCAGGATCAACTTCTTATCAGCTTTACAAGGATGATGAAGAATGTGGATCCATCAGACTTGGCCTCACTTCACTCCTGAGGAGGTAATACATTCGTCAATTTTAAAATTATAATATTCACCATTGGTATAATTCAGTATGTTATACCAGGTTATATTTATAGCATGTTTTCTATCATATAAAATATACTTACTATTTATTCTAGGTTACTAACGTTTATTATATAGATTTATCTGTAATAAATACATGATCATCCAAAGACTCAGGGAAATGCATATATTCTATCAATCCCAGCAACCATTAGCAAAAACATCCCCCTGATCATTTGGTTCCTAGGAGGTCCTTCCAAGCAGAGGTGGACCCATGTGTATGGGTGAGGGGTCACCGGATCCCGTAAATTTCGGTCGAAATTCTGTATACATATACGCATATATATTGAAAATAGTTAATTTAAAGCAGGTGGCACCCTGAACACTAAAAGCATTTAGGAAGCATTGGTTGAGCAGAATAATGTGCCCCGTCGCGTAAAAATTCTGGGTCCGCTTCTATTTCCAAGTGTATGAAACTACGTTGAATTATATCATAGGATATAGTATAAAAACATTAACATTGTCTTTCCAATCTCATCATATATGAAAATAATAGTTGTACAATGAATATCATAGCAACTATCTGCTGACATATATCATTTTCTTATAGTGTTGTCAAAGAGACTCTATGAATGACAAAAAGATAACCATGAATGCACGGGATGCCACCCTCTTATGCAAAGGAGTGATCACTAAAGCGCGAATAAATCTGTTTCTGGAAATATCTTCAGGTACCCCGCGCACCTTTTTTGCGCTGAAACACGGTACTATCGTCTGTACTACTAGGCCTTCAGTAAAAATATACTCTAATATATAACCTTTTCTAAAAATGTCCAAATAATGAACTTTTTGCAAAGTTGAAAATAGTCTCAAACTTACATTTTTTTTTCTTTGATATGAACTGTTGGCCCAAGAAAGAGAATAGTTTTGAAGACTGACAAAGGAATTTAGAAATGAACTAAGTCCATCACTGGTAGACACAGACACAGCCAGAATCAAGGCACTTGAGATGCACATAATGAAGATAAGCGTATTCGGGCAGAATAAGATATCTCTTGATCGAAAATATTGCAAAAACGATGAGGGATTTAGGAGTTGAGACTGCCTAGAACTCTTCCACCAAGGAAGAGTAGCATTAGAAATCTAGTTAATTCTTTATCTACAAATCTTATATACTGAAGATTGTTCTTATTATTCAGGTAAGCACAAAAGCAGAAGCTAAATGTGAATTGAGAGCAAAATAGTAAGGCAATTTTGCAAGCAGTTTGTGTGAGATGTAAGTGTGCAAACCTGAAGCTACTTGAACCAGTTTCAAGTGTCAGTCTTTTAATCTAGTTCATTTGTAGTAGGTGGTTTTATCTTGTACCTTTCATCTTTATCTAGAAGCATTTGTTATAGGTACTTTGTGTTTTCAAGTTAAAGTTAACTTGGAGTTGTCGCAAACAGTTAGAGGATGGTTTGCCACAAGGGATTAGAGATAGTCCTAGATTTACAAAAGAGTTTTGTAAATGCAGTTTTGGCTCACTGATTTAGTAAAGAGTTTTGGAAAAATCCTACTAGGAAGTAGGTCGTGGTTTTTTCACCTTTTGAGTCAGGTATTTTTCACGTAAAAATCTATGTGTTCTTTAATTTATGTACTTATTATTCCGCAACAGTAGTAGTAGGAACACATAGAAGAACCAGGTCTTTCTATAATATGTGCACGCAAAAAATTGGACACCACACAAATCACCATCCCCCCCCCCCCTCTTGTGTGGTATTGAAATATAAAACATCAATTGGTATCAGAGTAGGTTATCCTTGAAGAGGCTAACACCTTAGGAGAAGATCAAGATGAGTGCACCACTTGGGAACTGGGAAGGACAATCAACTGCTAGGCCTCCACTCTTCAATGGCCAGTACTACTCCTAGTGGAAGAACAAAATGAGAGACCATATAATTGGAGAAGACTACGAACTATGGGACATTGTTACTGATGGTCCTTTGGCCATCGTGAAAAATAATATTGAAGGAGTAGATGTGGCAAAGACAAGAGCTGACTGCACTGCTGAGGACTTGAGAAAGTGAGAGAAGAATGCTAAGGCCAAGAAATGCCTTATGTGTGGACTTGGTCCAGACGAGTACAGCAGAATTCAAAGATGTACTACTGCTAAGGATATTTGAGACACTTTGCAGGTGGCTCATCAAGGAATACCTCAAGTGAAGAGGTCCAGAGGTACTCTACTATACTCTTAATATGAGAACTTCACTATGAAGGAAGGAGAAACTATCCAAGAGATATATACAAGGTTCACTACACTAACTAATAAACTTAAAGTCTCTTGGAAGGATTTTTCTTGAAGAAGACAAAGTTGAGAAGATTCTAACAAGGGTTCTGCCAGTTTTTTGGGAAAGAAAAATCACTGCAATTCAGGAATTAAAGAACATTGCAACTCTTAAACTGGATGAGCTGATTGGAAATCTCACTGCATATGAACTAAGAAGGAAAACCATGAAGATATACCTAAGAAGGAAAGGAGCCTGCACTCAGAATCACTGAAGGAGCTGAGCTGGAAGAAGATGAAATGGCTATGATCACCAAGGACTTCAAGAAATAACTTATAAGAGGAAAGGGTTCTTCAAGAGGTGGAAACTACAATAAAGCAAGGGTTCCTTAAAAACGACCAATTAGGACTGCTATAAGTTTGGGAAGACTGATCATCACATCAAGAACTTTCCTCAATGGGAAATTGAATGGAAGAAGGAAAGATCTGAACGAAAGAACAGGAAGAAGGGACAGGTTCATCCCAAGAAAAACAAAGGATCAACAAATGCTATGGTTGCTTCTTGTGGAGAAAGTTCATATGAGGAATCAGATGATGAAGATGGAGATGAACAAGCACTTATGACAATTGGAGAATCTGATGAGGAATTTCATGAGGAATCTGAGGTAAGTATAATTCATCTCAAAGACAAGATTACGTTTTTCTCTAAAGAAAAACTCTCTGAATTATTTCTAGATTTCATTGATGAATTTGAGCTTATAAATAAAGAAAAGGAACTACTGTTAAAAGATTGTGTGATTTTAAAAGCAAAGTGTAAGAACCTGGAACTCAGAGTCAATGAGACTGTGAGTTAGAATGCTGCTCTGAAGAACCAAGTTCATACACTTGAAGCAAATGTCCTTGAGTTAAAATTTGAAAATGTAAACCTGAAATTAGGAACAAGTAAAAAGACAGTTGATTGCACACAACTCACTCGAGAGGAAAATATAGGCAAATTGAAATATGAGTTGTATAAGAAGGATGAGCAGGTAAGAGTGTTGAAGGAGAATCTAGGCAAGGTCAAGCATGAATTATAGAGAACTAGTGAGTGGAACATGTCATTTGATGCTTTGGCATGGCTACAGGAACATCATAGTAGCAACAAGAGAGGACTTGGATTTGAGAATCAGCAACCCAAGTGGGATCCCAAAAGAAAGTACCTCACTCTTCCCGAGAACAAGATTTGTACTCACTGTGGTAAGACTGGTCACTATAAAAGTGAATGTAATGCAAAACAAAAGGCCAGTCAAAAGAACAAAAAATTTGTTGAAGGTAAGAATTGGTTACAAAGTTGGGCTAAAAAGAATTTAATTCATCCTTTTGCCTATAGAAAGGTACCCAAACTAGTTTGGGTTCCTAAGACTAACCCCTGATTTCCTTTTGTAGGTTCAAGTGAAAGTGAGCAGTCAAATATGGTACATGGATAGTGTCTGCTCAAAGCACATGACAGGAAGCAAGGACCAGTTCCTTTCACTTGAGGACCTCAAAGGAGGAAATGTCTCCTTTGGAAATGGAAATAAAGGTGAAATCATTGGGGTTGGTAAGGTAGGTAAGAATGACTCTCATTACATTGAGAATGTCTACTTGATAGACAGCCTGAAATACAACCTAATAAGTGTATCACAATTGTGTGATAGAGGTAACTTGGTAGCATTCACCTCTACTAAATATATTGTGATAAATCTTATCACTGACAAGATTATTTTGCAGGTAAAACGAGTGAACAATATATATATTGTAGATTTGTCCACACTTTCAAAAAATTAACTAACTTGTTTGAGTGTGATGGACAGTGATCCCCTCCTTTGGCATAAAAGACTTGAATATGGTAGTCTAAGTCAGCTCAACAAATTAGTTTCCAAGGACTTGGTGATAGGACTGCCTAACAGCAAGTTCAAGAAAGATAAAGTTTGTGAGGCTTGTGCAAGGGGGAAGCATGTAAGATCCTCATTTAAATGCAATAAAGTGGTGAGTACAACCAGAACTATGAAACTGGTCTATATGGATCTTTGTTGTCCAATGAGAACATTAAGAAGAGGTGGTAAGAGATATGTGATGGTGCTGGTTGATGATTACTCTAGATTTACCTTGACATTTTTTCTAACATCTAAAGATGAAGCATACTTCTTTTGTTAGAAAAACTCAGAAACAATTAGGAAATCAACTTGCATCAATTAGGTCTCATCATGGCACTAAATTTGAAAATGCAAAGTTTGCTAAATTTTGTGATGAGCATGGCATAGATCATAATTTTTCTGCTCCTAGAACTCCACAACAAATTGGAGTAGTTGAAAAAAAGAATAGGACACTTGAAGATATGGATAGGACTATGCTTCTTTCTAGTAAACTGCCCCATAGCTTCTGGGCAGAAGCTGTAAATACTGCATGCTACATCATAAATAGGTGCATGGAAAGACCTCTGGTAGAGAAGACTCTCTATGAGTTACTTAAGGGGAGAAAACCAAATATATCCCACCTTAGGGCATTTGGTTGCAAGTGCTTTGTGCACAATAATAGTAAAGACTCCCTAGGTAAATTTGATCCCAAAAGTGATGAGGGAGTATTCTTGGGATATTCTTCACATAGTAAAGATTATAAAGTCTATAACAAAAGAAATATGTGTGTTGAAGAAAGTGTTCATGTGGCTTTTGATGAAACTAACATTATTTCTGAGAGACATGAACATGATGATGAAGCAACTGGGCTGGTTAGAAACTAAAATGAAACCACAGACCAGACTGAAGCTTCACTGGAGGAAGGAACATGTGATGGAACAGGTTCATCCATCCCGGGCAACATGACAGGGGGAATAGAACAATGAGAAAATAATTCTCAAACATCAGCAGAACATGTCCCTAAAACTGTTCCACAACAACAAAACATTGAAGGAACATCAAGGGGAAACCAGTTGGTTGTGAAACCCTACAGATATCAAAGTTCTCATCCTATTTGAGAACATCATTACTGATCCAACCTCTGGAATCGAAATCAGATCTTCTTTAAAGAATCTTTGTGCTTTTGATGCTTTCTTATCTATTATTGAACCTAAAAATATTGCTGAGGCTTTGCAGGATGCAGACTGGGTAAATGCAATGCAAGATGAAATCAACCAATTCGAGAGGAGTCAAGTTTAGCATCTGGTATCAAGACCCTTGGATAGATCAGTAATTGGCACTAAGTGGGTCTTCAAAAACAAACTTGATGAAGATGGAACAGTTACAAGGAACAAGGCAAGATTGGTAGTTCAAGGATATAGTCAGGAGGAGGGCATATACTATGATGAAACTTTTGCTCCAGTTGCAAGGATGGAAGCTATAAGACTCCTTATAACCTTTGTTGCTTACATGGAATTCACCCTTCACTAGATGGATGTCAAAAGTGCCTTCCTAAATGGCTATATAAAGGAAGAAGTGTTTGTCAAGCAACCTTCAGGGTTTGAGAACAAGGAAAATCCTGATCATGTGTACAAACTTGACAAAGCACTTTATGTACTCAAGCAAGATCCAAGAGCGTGGTATGAAAGATTATCAAAGTTTTTGTTGGAGCATGACTACAAGAGAGGTAAAATTGACAACACTCTGTTATTGAAAGAAAAAGGTAAAGATCTCTTGGTAGTTCAGATATATGTAGATGACATAATCTTTGGAGCAACTACTGATAAGCTAAGTAAAGAATTTGCTAAACTAATGGGTAGTGAATTCGAAATGAGCATGATGGGTGAGCTTAATTTCTTTTTAGGCTTACAAATTAAACAAAATTCAAATAAAACTATGATCCATCAGCAGAAGTATGTAAAAGAGTTTCTTATAAGGTTTAAAATGGAAGATTCCAAAGAAATCGACACTCCTATAGCAACTGCCACAAAGTTGGATATAGATGAACCTGGTTCATCTGTTGATCAGAAGTTGTACAGGGGAATGATTGGTTCATTATTGTATCTCATTTCTAGTAGACCTGACATTGTTTTCAGTGTAGGCCTATGTGCAAGATTTTAGGCAAATCCAAAATAATCCCACTTGACTGTTGTCAAAAGAATCTTCAGATACCTAAAAGGCATCACTGATATCTGTCTTTAGTACCCAAAAGGTAGTAATTTTAATCTTGTGGGATATGCTGATGCTGACTATGCAGGTTTTCTTATGGATAGAAAGAGCACCTCAGATATGGCACATTTTCTTGGCTCATGTCTTGTGTCTTGGGCCACCAAAAAGTAAAATTTTGTGGTCCTATCTACTGCTGAAGCAGAGTATGTTGTTGCCGCCTCATGTTGTGCTCAATTATTATGGATTAAACAGCAATGATGGACTTTGAAATTGATGTTTGTTGTATTCCTATCTTTTGTGATAACGCTAGTGCAATTAGTATGACCAAGAACCCCGTTCATCACAAAAGAACTAAGCACATAGATGTTAGACATTACTTTTTAAGGGACAATTCTGAGAAGGGATTGATAACTATAGAGTTTTGTGTTACTGGCAAGCAGATTGCTGACATATTTACAAAAGCACTGAGTAGAGAGCATTTTGAAAGGAACATGTTAGAATTAGGGATGATTAAGATCACCTAGTTGAACCAGTTCAGAACGTACATGAAAAAAAATACAAAAGAAAACAAAAAAAAGAATTTTTTTTTTGGTTAGAAAATCTGAAAGTTGTGTAAATAACTATAACCTTTACTCAGTCTTATACTGTAAAAAGTATACTCATGGGCCATGTGTTAATATGACTCGCTGGTCTCTAATGAAATTTTCTCTATTTTAGCAAATTGAGACATGATGAAGAAGATTCTCAATGAAGAACCTGGTTCATTAGGGCTGGTTCATCGGAACAGCGAGGTATGTTTTCTACACTCTGCACAATTTGAAATACTAATATTTAAATCATGAGCAGAGTCCTATCCATGTCCAAACTCTTCAAAATCCTATCCAATTAAGTTTGAACCAGTTTTGTTTCACCAAGAATCCTCACCAAATTAAAATACCTAGATTCTAGAGAAGCCTTAACCGTCTATTCAAATTGAAATTTCAGGATGATTAGACATCTATTTGACTGCTAAAAGTTGTCGTTATGTATTAATTACCCACCTCTTTTAAATCCTTCATCATCATCCCTACTACTCCCCCATAATTTCTGATAACCGTCAAACCTCTCTCTCTTTTTTCTTTGCCTTCAAAATTCAATTAAGCCATCCCTTCCCTTACAGAACCATACTCGACAATGACGAATCCCAGTGATAATCCTGGAACACCCCCTCCCACTACCCCTTCCTCTTCTTCCACCACCCCTCAACCCAGTCCTACCCCCCAACCTAGGAGAAGGAGAGTTAAAATGCTTGCTCAAAAAAATGTGGCCAGCGGTGTGCTCTTAAGAAAATTAAATGCCCAGCTTCAAGCAAGCCAAGCCCAAGATTCCCAAAATTCTGATTACTCTTTCTGATCGGTGACTGAGGAGGAAGAAACTGGGTCTTCCGATTCTGAACAGGTAACTTTTGTACCAAAACCTTCTTCTGAGATCGCTGAAAATTTAGAAACTAGGTTCATATTATGTTGGGTCTATGATAGATGTGGAGATGCCTGAGACGAGAAGGAGAGGTGGTAAAAATAAAATTGAAAAAGAAAAAGAGAGTGAGGGAATACAGAGTGATGAGATGAGAAAAGGGAAAGAAGTGGATGATTCTTCACCCACCTCTGAATTTGTTATAATGGCCATTTGTGGAGCTGAGCCCGAGAAGGAGGAAGAAGGTAGCAAGAACACAAGGGGAAGTAGATCAGGAGAAGCCGCTGAAGGGCTAGTAAATCTTGGAAAGCAAGCAGATGAACCCAGTTCATATACTGAGGAAACCCTGGCCGATCTCTTGAAAAAGATAGGTGACAGTTACAACCCTAAGAAGAAAAGAACTCCTAGAACTACAAACCCCGGTACAGCTAGAGCCAACAAGAAAAGGAAAGTTGCTCCTTCTGAGATTTCTGATATTCCTCTTCTAAGAGGAAGAACTACAAGGAGTAAGATTAAGCAAAGTGAGGACGAGTTGCAGAGAGCTTTAGATGAGAGTAAGAAAAAAAGAGTGGAAAAGGGAAGGAAAAAGTAGTTGAGCTTGTTGAGGCTGTTGAAGTGGATGAGATGGACATGGTCCATCATAGTGAAAAAGTGACAGTTGAGGTAGAGGTTCAGACCCCTAAGCCCAAGAAAGCCAAGACTTCCTCAAAGAAGTCTTCATTTGTTTCTAAGTCTAAGTGAAAAAGATGATTAAGTAAAAACTACTAAAATAAAAAAAGAGAAGAAGAGAGGAATTTTTCTCACCATGGTTCTTAACTCTCCACCCATACTTGGGAGCCATTTCTTTCCACCGACGGTATTTTGGAGCTTTAATATCAAGGATTTTTTGAACCGATCGGTCCAGGCCGTGAACCCTTGGTGGTTCCCAACAAGTAGCTGAAATGAACAAAGTAAAAGAAAAATCATCAGCAAAGCAAAAAATTATCTTTTTACGAATAAAGGAAAGAAATATGCGAAAACTTACGGGAAAAATTCCACGACTCGGTGAAGGCTGGAGTTGTGGTAGGGATGATGTCCCTGGTAGAAATAACAGCGAATCGCTCCATCCATACACAATCATTGTCATCATCTACAATAGTGATAAGGGCATGGTGACCATGCTTGCTGAAGTTTAACACTCCCCCGCGAAAATTCTTGGGGGAGTAAAGGTTCATCATATGTATAGGAGTTAGGGTTTCCTAGTCTCAGTGCATAATTGATGAAGGAAGACCATTGTTTGCCATATTGATGGGCATACTCGTGCTATGAAAACTTGGTACGGGGGGAAAAATTCTAAAATGATTGGATCAAGTCCTCCACTCGACCTCAAGGAGAAGGGACCCAAAGTAAATGAATGTGTATAGACATACATAAACCCCTCTCTGGAGTAGGTAACTCGCTCTACACCGTATGGGGCGAGTATTACGACATTGGAGTAGTTGCAATCCTCCTTCACGGTAGGGATACTAGAAGGACAGATGGAGGAGGGATACCAGCGAACTGGCTAAAACCTGCGACTTTGAGAGTTTGCAGACGCAGTTTGTTCTTGAAGATCCAATGCGGTGCTGAGATGGAGTGGTATGATGGTGTTAATAATGGGAGGTTCAGACTCAACATCAACCCCTTTGGCTTTGGTTTTTTTGGCCTCCGCTAAGAGAAGATCAATGTTTCCGAAGGAAGCAGTGTAAGAAGACGTGGTAGTAAAATATCGGTAAAGATGTTCTTACTGAGAAAGTTGAATGTTGTAAAAAATCTCTAAGGAAGTTGAAAAAAGGTGAAAAAGTTGTGGAAATAGTGAAAGTGAAGAAGTAAAAATGATGTGAAGCGGAGAAGTTATAGACGGCAAAAATCGTGGTCATGATTAATTCGAATGCTGGCAAAAATATTTGTTGACTCATGGGGTAACACGTGTTCGAGGTATTAAATGCGAGAAGATGTGCATCCTTTTAATGTTAGTGACTGTTCAGGAACTTTCCCACCAAGGTAGGACTCTTCATCTACTTCCCGTTAATACTGAGTTTCATCACCGGAAAGTAAGGAGACTATCTGTATGGGGTGAATTTGGTTGACACATGTTATTGAATGATAAAGTGACACGTGGAACCAAAGACATATAAAAGTTAAAGTAACAAATAACTGGCACCGAGTGCGAAGTATGTAACCAGTACAGGATGGATCCCGAAGAAAGCACATTGGTGAAGATTTAAAGGTTTGACAACAAATAACATTTAATCTGCAGTTGTTACGGGGAATATATGCATTCAAAGACCACCCGTTATGCTCCCTTGATGGGGCACTTCTATTCTCATTCAAGAGAAGCTTGATTTTAGGATCTTGTCTCCCTAATGATAGCTATAAATAGCAGGATTGAAAACCCTTGTAGGACATGAAACATTCTCCACACAAAGTTGTACATCACTATTTTACGCTCAACCTAATAGTTGTATCATCACTTTATCATTTCTTTCACTTCTGATCTCAAAAAGACTGAGTTCGAAGCCAGGCTTGCTATCTTCTTTAATTTCATTCGTTAATCTAATTTACATTCTTATTTAGTTACCATTTATTGGATCAAATCGGTTCGCTTGTCTAGTAACCACTCTATAAATTTAATTTTACCCACTACTACAAAACAGCAAATTTACGATCGTCAAATCAATCGAAAATCGTGTTTTTCCGATGGATTTCTGGCTGAAAAGAGTCATTCAAAAAATGTGATGACCCAAAGTGTCATCTTATAAATTAAAGCTCCATTCCAGGCTCATTAGCCTTAAAAAGACTAATATTATTTACCTAAATTTACGTGCGTAGTACGGGTGTGAAACTGGAAAGCTTTTATGTGAAAATATAAAAATAATATTTTTTGGAATTTAAAATTTGATTTTAGTTGACTTGTTCAACATTTTTAGTGAAATGACTTGGTCCGGGTTATGACAATTCCGGGAGGTCTGCGGTAAAATATGGGACTTGGGCGTATGCCCCGAATCTGATTCCGAGGTCTCTAGCCTTAGAAATCAATTTTTGAAAGAAATTATTTTGCTGGATTTTTAAGGAAATAAAGAAATGAATTAATATTTGAACTCATTGGTATCAGGTCCGTATTTTGGTTCTGGAGTCCGGTACAGGTTTGTTATGATATTTATGTCCTATCTGTGAAATTTTGAAGTGTTCTTGAGAAAAATCATAAGTTTTGAGGTTAAATTCATAATTTTAGATGTTATTTTCGTGATTTGATCGCAGGAGGGAGTCCGTACGATCGTTTTGACTTGCGTGCATGTTTGGTTTAGAGCCCCGAGGGCTCGGGTTAGTTTCGGGTAGGCTTGGGATGTTTTAAACTTGTAAAATCTAATGGTGCACCAGATCGGGTATGCCCGCACCTACGAGCCTTTGGTCGCAGGTGCGAGTGCCTTCCCGCAGGTGCGGCCCTGGCCAGTGTTCCTTGTTCCGTAGATGCGAACTCCCCATTGCAGGAGCGGGACCACAGAAGCAGAAACCCATCCGCAGATGCGGCCCCAAAGGCTCGGTCCCATTTTCGTAGGAGCGGCCCTCTATCCGCACGTGCGGATGCGCAGATGCGGGCGAAGCACCGCAGGTGCGAGGGTCGGGCAGTGAGTTCACTTTAATTTGAACCCCATCCCCTTTTCTTCATATTTTTCGAACTAATAATACCTAGAGGCGATTTTCAACCCATAAGTTCATCCCCAAAGTGTTGGTAAACAATTCTAAACTATTCTTTTTCAATTACTCTATATTTTTCATAACTTTTCAGTAAAAAATTTCATGGTAGAAATTGGGGGTTTAGGTAGAATTAGAGAATTTTATAAAAATTATATTTTGACCTCGAATTGGGGTCGGATTTTGAAACTAATTGCATATTCGGGTTCAGGGGTGAATGGGTAAACGGAATTTGGTCCGAATCCCAAGTTTGGACCAAGCGGGCCCGGGGTCAGGTTTTAACTTTTTTTGAGAAAACTTAGGAAAATAATGATTTTTCAGTAAAGTTAGTTCCTTTAACATAAATTAATGATATTAAACTAATTATGATTAGATTCGAGCGGGTTAGAGGCAAATTCGAAAGGAAAAGCGCTAATTGAGCAGTGAGTGGCCTGCGAATTTGAGGTAAGTGTTTGGTTTAACCTTGACTTGAGGGAATAGGAATCTTCCAACTTAATTGCTATGTGAAATTAAAATGTGTGTGGTGTATAGGTGAGGTGACGAGTATCTATGCACCCCCAAATTATCTGCTTAACATGACCCTTTCTCCGTTTCCAAGTATTTGCTTCCGGGTTTAATTGTTTCATGATCATTGATGTTTATATGTCTATTTGGATTCGTTAACTTATTGTTAAGTATTGTTTCAAGTATTTTGGAAGTGTTGGTTGTTCTCTTGGTTTTGTTATGTTACATAAGAATTGAGTTGGATTTCAGTGTTATGATATGTATATAATTTTTGGTTGATTTCGTTGTGAAATGATTGATGAAGTTTATGAGTTTTACAGTTTCTGTTTACAATTGTGATACAAAAATGTTGTGAAAGGCTTGGCCTAAATTGTGAAAATTTTTGTAAATAAACTGATATGATATGTCTTGTGGGAGCGGGTTGCACACCGCAACAAGGAGTGATAAGGTTGGACTGGTGGGATCGGGTTGCATGCCGCAACACAGGAAATAAGGGTGATATATATTTAGGGAGGAGCAATAAGGGGGGACAGGTGGGAGCGGGTTGCGCGCCGCAACAAGGAGCGATAAGGGAGAATAGTTATGTTTTACTGATTTTAAAAAATAAGGATTTGGAAAAATCCGATTTTATTAAAAAGATTTTCATACTCTGATTTTTACTGTGATTTAAATCAAAACTTGGAAATTTTGAGGAATTGATTATAGCTGATATCTTAAAATAATTATCCGAGTTATTTTTATTTACTGTTGCAAGTAACTGGTTATTTTGTTTATTATTATTATTTCTTTCTTGCTTTATTATATGGTGTTCACAGGTTATATTGTTAATGCCCAACCGTAGTCTCGTCATTACTTTGTCGAGGTTAGGCTCGGTACTTACTCAGTACATGGGATCGATTGTACTGATACTACACTCTGCACTCTTTTTGCAGATCCAGGTACCGGCCAGAGTTAGGGGATTTTAGTAGCTGACATCATCATTCGGAGACACGGGGTAGATCTGCTGGCATCCGCAGATTTCTGGAATCTTCTCTTTACTTTATAGACGTTGTTTTATTTCTTTCAAAGAAGATATATATTCTTTCAAACCATTATTTGTAGTATTCTTAGTAGTTCATAAATTGTGACACTAGACCCTGGATAGTTATATAGTTAGTTTTAGTTCGTGGTTCGTTTCATCATATCGAATATTATTCCTGATTACATTTGTTGGAAATTATTAGATTTAGTTCATTTTAAATTATCTCAATGTGTTTAATTAAATATTCAAAGAAAAATGGCTAATCAAGTTCTAACATTGGCTTGCCTAGCAAGTGTGGTGGTAGGTGCCATCACGATCTCGTGGGCTAGGAATTTGGGTCGTGACAAGTTGGTATCAGAGCACTAGGTTGCATAGGTCTCACAATTCACGAACAAGCTTGATAGAGTCTGAGGGATCGGTACGAAGACGCCTGTACTTATCTCCCAGAGGCTATGAAGTTAGGAACAAACCCAATTTTTATTTTTACTCTGTCGTGCGATTCTTGGTATCTCAAATACTGATTGAACTATTCTACTCTCCCGCAGATGGCGAGAACACGTGCTTCTTCTTCCGCTGACAACCAATCTGGTCTTCCAGAAGCAGAAGCTCCCATTAGGGGCAGAGGCCGAGGCCACGTCAGAGGCCGACGCCACGTCAGAGGCCGAGGTAGGGGCAGGACTCAGCCCATTGTTCATACTGCAGCCCCAGCTGCGGAGCTCCAGATTGAGATTGATGGGGGGGCTCTAGCTCAGACCGCTCCAGCTGGACTAGCTCAGGTCCTAGAGGGGTTTATTACTAGCCCGGTACTTCAGGATGCTATGATCCGATTAGTGGTCCTTATGGAGAGTGTAGCCCAGACTGGCGTACTCCCTGTTGCAGCAGTCGTATCTCAGGCTGGAGGAGGGGTCTAAACTCCTGTTACCCACACTCCTGATAAGACTACTCCTCCGATTTAGCCCCCAGCAGCCAACCCGGTTGGGGTAGTTCAGACAGTTGTTGCAGCCCCGATTGCTGAGGGGGAAGCTATGGCTTCCGATGCTTTTTAGAGATTGGACAGGTTCATCAAGCTTTTCCCTGTTCACTTCAGTGGTGCTACTTCAGAGGATCCTCAGGAATATCTGGACAGCTGTCACGAGGTTCTTCGTAATATGGGTATTTTGGAGCCCAATGGGGTCGACTTCGCCGCATTTCAGATGACTAGTTCCGCCAAAAATTATGGAGGGATTATTTGTTGACTAGACCAGTTGGGTCACCTACTCTGACTTGGGATCAATTTTCTCACCTCTTTTTGGAGAAGTTTTTTCCGATCACTACCAGAGAAGAGAAGCGTCATAAGTTTGAGTGTCTTCAGCAGGGCGGCATAGCAGTTACCCAGCATGAGAATCATTTGGTGGATTTGGCTCGACATGCTATTCTTCTATTGCCCACAAAAAGGGAGAGGGTTAGGAGATTTATTGAGGGCCTTGCCCAGCCCATCAGGTTGTAGATGGCTAAGGAGACAAGGACTGAGATTTCATTTTAGGATGCGGCCAATTAGGCCAGGAGAGTTGAGACGGTTCTCGGGATGGGAGGTCAGGGTCAGATAAGAGACCTCGCCATTCCGGTAGATTTAGCGGTGCCTCGTCTGGAGGCAGAGATACTCAGGGTAGAGGCCATTCTTCAGACATCTCATGGTGCCTCAGGTGGTCATGGCTCTTACTTGCCTTATTCTAATCAGTTAACCCCTATCAAAGCACCTCCTCTTCAGAGTTATTATCGTGGTCAGTCGGTTCGTCAGGATCAGCCTCAATATCAGGATGGGTGTTATGAGTGTGGTGAGTATGGGCACATTCGGAGATCTTGTCCGAAATTTTTGGGTAATCAGCCTTAGTACCAAAATTATCTTGCTTTAGTTCAAGCACCAGCTGCAGCACCACCTGCCCAGCCAGCCAGGGGTAGGTGTCAGGTAGTTAGAGGTAGAGGTCAGAATGTTAGATGTGGAGGTCATCATGCTAGAGGTGGAGGTCAGCCCGCTAGAGGTGGTGGCCAGCCCATTAGAGGTGGAGGACCACCTTTTAGGGGTCCTCCCGTTGATGTAGTTCAGGGTGGTAGGGCCCAGCCCCGATTATATGAATTTCCATCCATATCCAAGGCGGAGTCCTCCGATGCAGTTATCACAGGTACCATTTCATTTTGTAATAAAGATGCTTCAGTTTTGTTTGCTCCGGGGTCTACTTATTCTTATGTGTCATCCTATTTTGCCTCGTATTTGGTTGTGCCCCACGATTCCTTGAGTGTCCCTGTTTATGTGTCTACGCCGGTGGGGGATTCTATTATTGTAGATCGTGCATATCGTTCGTGCGTAGTCATTATTGAGGGTCTTGAAACTAGTGTATGCCTTTTGCTTCTTGACGTGGTCGATTTTGATGTCATATATGAAATGAATTGGTTGTCACCTTATTATGCCATCTTGGGCTATCACGCCAAGATAGTTACTTTAGCTTTGTCGGGATTGCCTCGGTTAGAATGGAAAAGGACTCCTGGTCATTCTCCTAGCAGAGTGATTTCTTATGCCAAGGCTCGTCGCATGGTTAAGAAGGGATGTTTGGCTTATTTGGCTCATATTCGTGATTCTGATGCCAAGATTTCTTCAAGAGAGTCAGTGCCTATTGTTCGGGAGTTTCCCGAAGTGTTTCCTGCAGACCTGTCGGGGATGCCACCCGACAGGGATATCGATTTTTGTATTGATGTTGCTCCGGGCACTCAGCCCATTTCTATTCCTCCATACCGGATGGCCCCTCTAGAATTATAAGAACAGTTGCAAGACCTACTTGATAAAGGTTTCATCAAGCATAATGTCTCGCCTTGAGGTGCACTGGTTTTGTTCGTAAAGAATGAGGATGGATCGATGAGAATGTGTATAGATTACTGGAAGTTGAATAAAGTTACTATAAAAAATAAGTATCCATTGCCGAGTATTGATGATTTAGTTGATCAGCTTCAGGGTGCCAGTGTGTTTTCGAAAATTGATCTGAGATCGGGCTACAATCAGTTAAAGATTAGGGCGTCCGATGTTCCTAAAACAACTTTTTGGACAAGGTATGGGCACTATGAATTTTTGGTGATGTCTTTTGGCTTGACTAATGCCCCAACAACCTTTATGGATTTGATAAATCGAGTTTTCAAGCCTTATCTGGATTCCTTCGTAATTATGTTCGTTGATGATATTCTTATATACTCCCGTAGTTGGGAGGAGCATGAGCAGCACCTCCATATAGCACTCCAGACTTTGAGGGATAATCAGTTGTATGTAAAATTTTCAAAGTGTGAATTCTGGTTAGATTCAGTAGCTTTCTTGGGTCACTTCGTATCAGCAGAGGGTATTCAAGTAGATTCTAAAAAGATAGAGGCATTCAAGAACTTGCCTAGACCCACTTCAGCCACAGAAATCAGGAGCTTCTTGGGTTTGGCGGGATACTACTGTCGTTTTGTGGAGGGGTTCTCATCTATAGAAGCCCTGATGACGAGATTGACTCAGAAGGGTGCCCCATATAAATGGTTGGATGAGTGTGAGGCGAGCTTTCAGAAGCTCAAGACAGCCTTGACTTCAGCACCGGTATTGGTGTTACCCTCAGGTTCAGGATCTTTCACGGGATATTGTGATGCTTCCCGTATTGGGTTGGGAGCGGTATTGATGCAAGAGGGCAGGGTGATAGCATATGGTCTCCGCAATTAAAGATTCATGAGAATAATTATCCTGTCCATGACTTAGAGTTGGCAGCCATTATTCATGCGTTGAAAATATGGAGGCACTATCTTTGTGGCGTGCCATGTGAGGTTTACATAGATCATCGTAGCCTCAAGTACTTTTTCAAGCAAAAGGATCTTAATTTGATACAAAGGAGATGGTTAGAGTTATTGAAATATTATGACGTCACTATATTGTATCATCCGGGGAAGACCAATGTGGTGGCTGATACATTGAGTAGGAAGGCAGTAAGTATGGGCAGCCTTGCATGTATTCCAATCGGTGAGAGACCGTTAGCTTCAGACATTCAGACTTTGGCTAATCAGTTCGTGAGATTAGATATTTCGCCCAGTAATGTTCTAGCTTGTACAGTTGCTCGGTCTTCCTTATTCGAGCGTATCAAAGATCGACAGGATGATGACCCGCACTTGATGGTCCTCAGGGAAACCATTCGGCACGGTGGTGCCAAGAAGGTTACAGTTGGAGATGATGGTGTTTTGAGGATGCAGGGTCGTATATGTGTGCCCAATGTTGATGGCCTTCGTGAGTTTATCCTTGAGGAGGCCCACAATTCTAAGTATTCTATTCACCTGGGTATTGCCAAGATGTACCAGGACTTGCGACAGCACTACTGGTGGCGAAGGATGAAAAAGGATATTGTTGCTTATGTGGCTCGTTGTTTGAATTTCCAACAGGTGAAATATGAGCATCAGAGACCCGGTGGTTTACTTCAGCAGATAGAGATTCCTGAGTGGAAGTGGGAGCGTATCACTACGGACTTCGTTGTTGGATTCCCACTGACTCAGAGAAAGTTCGACGCTGTTTAGGTTATTGTGGATAGGTTGACTAAATCAGCACATTTCATTCCAGTGGCAAGTACTTACATTTCGAAGCGATTGGCAGAGATATATGTTCGAGAGATTGTTCGCCTTCACGGTGTGCCTGTGTCTATCATTTCTGATTGAGGTACGCAGTTTACCCCGCACTTCTGGAGGGCAGTTCAATGAGAGTTGGTTACACGAGTTGAGTTGAACACAACATTTCATCCTCAGACGGACAGACAGTCAAAGCGTACTATTCAGATCTTGGAGGTTATGCTCCGCACTTGTGTTATTGATTTTGGGGGTTCTTGGGATCAATTCTTGTCGTTAGCAGAGTTTGCCTACAATAATAGTTATCAGTCGAGCATTCAAATGGCTCCTTATGAGGCATTATATGGTAAACAATGTAGATCGCCAGTAGGGTGGTTCGAGCAGGGAGAGGCTCGGTTATTGGGTACAGACTTAGATAAGGTCAAGATTATACAGAATCGACTTCGTGCAGCTCAGCCTAGGAAAAAGAGTTACACCGATCGTAAGGTTCGGGATGTGGCATTCATGGTTGGAGAGAGAGTATTACTTCGGGTATCGCCCATGAAGGGTGTCATGAGATTTGGGAAGAAGGGCAAGTTGAGCCCTAGGTATATCGGACAATTTGAGATTCTTTATAGAGTGGGGGAGGTAGCTTATAGACTTGTGTTTCCTCCAGGGTTATCCTCCGTTCATCCGGTATTTCATGTATCTATGCTCCGGAAATATCATGGTGACCCCTCCCACGTGTTAGATTTCAGCTTTGTCCAATTGGAAAAAGATTTGACTTATGAGGAGGAGCCGGTAGCCATTCTAGACCGGCAGGTTTGTCAGTTGAGATCAAGGATTTACCCTTCAGTTCGAATGCAGTAGAAGGGTTAGCTTGTTGAGGCATCTACTTGGGAGTCCGAGTCGGACATGCAGACTAGATATCCCCACTTGTTTGCCAGTTCAGGTAATTTTCTATGTCCATTCGAGGACGAACGTTTGTTTTAGAGGTGGAGATTGTAATGATCCAAAGAGTCATTTATAAATTAAGACTCCATTCCAGGCTCATTAGCCTTAAAAAGACTAATTTTATTTACCTCGATTTGCGTGCACAGTCCGGACGTGAACCCGGAAAGTTTTTATGTGAAAATATGAAAAAAAATAATTGTTGGAATTTAAAATTTAGTTTTAGTTGACTTGATTCAACATTTTTAGTGAACGGACCTGGATATGTGTTCTGACGATCCCGGGAGGTCCGCGGTAAAATATGGGACTTGGGTGTATGCCGGGAATCAGATTCCGAGTTCCCTAGTCTTAGAAATCAAATTTTGAAAGAAATTGTTTTGCTAGATTTTTAATGAAATAAAGAAAAGAATTAATGTTTGAACTCATTGGTATCGGGCCCGTATTTTGGTCCCGGATCCCGATACAAGTTTGTTATGATATTTAAGTCCTATCTGTGAAATTTGGTGAGAATCGGAGTTGAGTTGACATGATTCGGACGTCCGGTTGAGAAATAGTGAAATTGAAGTGTTTTTGAGAAAAATCATGAGTTTTGAGGTTAAATTCGTAGTTTTAGATGTTATTTTCGTGATTTAATCGCAGGAGCAAGTTCGTATGATGTTTTTTGACTTGAATGCATGTTTGGTTTAGAGCCCCGAGGGCTCGGGTGAGTTTCGGGTAGACTTCGGGATGTTTTAAACTTGTAAAATCTGCTGGTCCACCAGTTCTGGTGTGTCCGCACCTGCGAGCCTTTGGCCGCAGGTGCGGCCCTGGCCAGTGTTCCTTATTCCGCAGATGCGGACTCCCCATCGCAGGAGCGGGACCGCAGAAGCGAAAACTCGGCCGCAGATGCGGCCCTAAGGGCCCAGTCTCATTTCCGAAGGAGCGGCCCCCTGTCCGCACGTGCGGATGCGCAGATGGGGCCCAAGCACCGCATGTGCGAGGGTCGGGCAGTGAGTTCACTTTAATTAGAACTCCAGCTTCTTTTCTTCATATTTTTCAAACTAAAAAGACCTAGAGGCGTTTTTCAACCCACAAGTTCATCCCTAAAGTGTTGATAAACAATTCTAAACTCTTCTCTTTCAGTTACTCAATGTTTTTCATCACTTTTCAATCAAAAATTAAGAATTTTCATGGTAGAATTAGAGAATTTTGTAAAAATCATATTTTGAACTCGAATTGGGATCGGATTTCGAAACTAATTGCATATTTGAACTTGGGGGTGAATGGGTAAACGGAATTTGGTCCGAACCCCGAGTTTGGACCAAGCGGGCCCAGGGTCGTGTTTTAACTTTTTTTGAGAAAACTTAGGAAAACAATGATTTTTTAGTAAAGTTAGTTCCTTTAGCATAAATTAATGATATTAAACTAATTATGATTAGATTCGAGCAGGTTAGAGGAAATTTGACAGGAAAAGCAGTAATTGAGTAGTTAGTGGCCTGCGAATTTAAGGTAAGTGCTTGGTTTAACCTTGACTTGAAGGAATATGAATCCCCAACTTAATTACTATGTGAAATTACATGTGTGTAGTGTATAGGTGATGTCATGAGTATCTATGCACCCCCAAATTATCTGCTTAACATGACCCCTTTCCCCGTTTCCAATTATTTTCTTCCGAGCGTAATTGTTTCATGATCATTGATGTTTATATGTCGATTTGGATTCGTTAACTTATTGTTAAGTATTGTTTCAAATATTTTGGAAGTGTTGGCTGTTCTCTTGGTTTTGTTATGTTACGTAAGGATTAAGCTGGATGTCAGTGTTAAGATATGTATATAATTTCCGGTTGGTTTCCTTGTGAAATGATAATTGATGAAGTTTATGACTTTTACAACTTCTGTTTACAATTGTTGATACAAAAATATTGTGAAAGGCTTGGCGTGAATTGTGAAAGTTTTCGTAAATAAACTGATATGATATGTCTGGTGGGAGCGGATTGCACATCACAACAAGGAGTGATAATGGTGGACAGGTGGGATCGGGTTGCACGCCGCAACATGAGAAATAAGGGTGATATATATATAGGGAGGAGCAATAAGGGTGGACAGGTGGGAGCAGGTTGCGCGCCGCAACAAGGAGCGATAAGGGAGAATAATTATGTTTTACTGATTTTCAAAAATGAGGATTTGGAAAACTCCAGTTTTATTAAAAAGGTTTTCATACTCTGATTTTTACTGTGATTTAAATCAAAACTTGAAAATTTTGAGGAATTGATTATAACTGATATCTGAAAATAATTATCCGAGTTATTTTTATTTACTGTTGCAAGTAACTGGTTATTTTATTTATTATTATTATTTCTTTCTTGCTTTATTATATGTTGTTCACAAGTTATATTGTTAATGCCCCGCCGTAGCCTCGTCACTACTTCATCGAGGTTAGGCTCTCACTTACTCAGTACATGGGGTCGGTTGTACTGATACTACACTCTGCACTCTTTTGTGCAGATCCAGTTACCTGCCAGAGTTAGGGGATTTTAGTAGCTGACATCATCGTTCGGAGACACGAGGTAGATGTGCTGGCGTCCGCAGATTTCTAGAGTCTTCTCTTTACTTTGTAGATGCTGTTTTATTTCTTTCAAAACAGAGATATATTCTTTCAAACCATTATTTGTAGCATTCATAGTAGTTCGTGAATTGTGACACCAAACTCTGGGTAGTTATATAGTTAGTTTTAGTTCGTGGTTTGTTTCATCATATCGAATATTATTCCTGATCACATTTTTTGGAAATTATTAGATTTAATTTATTTTAAATTGTCTCATTGTGTTTAAGTAAATATTCAAAGGAAAATGGCTAATCAAGTTCTAACATTGGCTTGCCTAGCAAGTGTGGTGTTAGGTGTCATCACGATCCCATGGGTTGGGAACTTGGGTCGTGACAGAAAATATGTGGCCGCAATGTATTTGCGATAGAGTCAGTCAAAAATTTGCGATGGATTCAATCACAAACTGGAAAATATGAGGACACTTGGATTTAAGACATTTGCGACCGAATCAATCACTAATTTTGGAATTGATTCAGTCGATGATTAGAATTAAAAAAATAAATAAAAATTAAGTAGTTCGATTGATTTCATTGGAAAATTAAAAAATAAATTTAATTTTTAATTAATTATTCCGATTAAAACATTCGTAAAAATTAACTATTAATTAATTAAATTTTTCAAAAATTTTCCATTAGTTTAGTTAAGATTTGCGTCTGAATCAGTCGCAAATCTGGGTAATTTCTTATGAAATTTGCGACTGATTCAGTCGCAAATCTAGGTAATTTCTTATGAAATTTGCGACTGATTCAGTCGCAAATCTGGGCATTTTTTAGCAGAATTCTGCTGTATTTTTAATTACACCGCTTGCCAAATAAAACAGCCAACCAAACACCTAACAACCAACCAAACACCTAATATAACAATCCAAATCCTCTCTTGTAGAAATGCATGGTAAGACTGCGTACAATGGACCCTTGTGGTCCAGTCCTCCCCGGATTTCGCGCATACCGAAAGTTTAGTGCACCGGGCTACCTTTTTTTTTTTTTGTCAATCCAAATTCAATATTTACTACAAAACGAATATTAATATTTATAACAACTCAACCAACTAATCAAACAACCAAATATCAAACAACATAAGATACACGTGTCTCTAACTTCAACTCTAAAATATTCTAATAGCCTATTCAGAATCAGTTTCCTCCTCAGACTCTGACTCTATTGCAGCTCGTTTCTTGCTTTTCTTTTTTAACAAATTTTAGATCAAAGTCTGAGTTGCTTAAAATTCTTGCAACAATTGATCAACTTTTTGATGCATAGCTTCCGTGTCTTCTTGGGAAACTAATGCCCCAGTGAATAATGTTGTTGATGGACAATTGGAGGATGGTTGTACTCCAATCCCGTAGACTCGACCTTTAATTATTATTTTCACGAGAAATAAACAAAGAAAAATAAAAGAAGTAAGAAAACAAACACGCAACTTTTAATTATATATATTTTTATAATACTTGGGTGGTTTCAATATTAATAGGTACATTAAAAAATGTAAGACAAAAATGTCCTCAAACATATAAACTAATCTAATTTATTTTAAATTAGCATATGATAGCGCTCTAATATTTAATTGACTTCATTTTCTTTATTTCGTTCCAGTAATAAATAATATAATTAACACATATGATAGGGCATGGTGAATTTCCAAACGAAAAGCCAAAAAAGGAAAGTATTAGCACTTAAATTATTTCTTAACTAATCTAACTTGAATATATAAAAATTCTAGCTCTTTAAAATATTGTTCAACTCTGAAAGAGAAGTATTAGCACTTAAGTTATTTTTTATATAAACAAGAATTTCATAATTGTAAAAAATACCCAAATTATTCTAAAAAATTTCTTGATTTACTATTGTATACATACAAGTATACTAGCCGCCGGATTTCTTCACCGAAAAAATTGCTGGACCACCACCGGATAGGAGAAGAGCCGCCGAATTCAGTGCACCAGAAAAGAATTAAACAAATTAATTAAGGCAAAAAACATTATGGGGAAGGGGAGGGGGCTGGACGGGGGAGAGGGGGCTGGGAAAGGGACAGAGAAGGAGAATGAGAGAGAGGGAATTACTTACCTTCTATTGAGAGAAGAAGGAAAATAGATCGGGTGGGAGAAGAAGAGGAGAGAGGAAGAGAAGAATAAAAAATAGAGAAGAAAGAATGAAGAAGAAAAAACAGGTTGGGAGTGTGGCCCAAATATTATAGTAATTAATTTAATTAACATGTCTCCCAAGTAATTATTATTAGATAATGTTCTTATGGTTATGCATATCTAGAAGTCTCCTTGATGAAAGGAAACTATTAATTATGAGTTCTTAGGGCAACCGTATTTTATAGAAAAGTTCTTAGGGCAAATGTATCTGCCTAAGAATCTTTAGTTTACTTTTTAATACGTATGTGACTTTATTATTCTGTTATAGGCACAGGTTAGAAGGTTTTATAGGTTTTTTGCTAAAAATTTTAAAGGCGATTCCCTATCACGCTTGAACAACAATAGCTAAAGGTACGTTCCTATTAATATTTTATTGCGATGGCTCTGTGTATTTATGTTATATTTTACATCGTAGTATCGAAGCCTGCCTTCAGCTGTGTTGTTCAGTATCATTGATGATAATTATAAATATAATTTATCATGTTTCAGTATCTACGAGTTCGTAATATGAAACAGAACTATAATCGGTAGATTACTCTTTGGTTTTGGCTTCCGAATGTATAGTTGTATATTGATTAATCGATGAATTATGTGTTGGCAGTATATTGATATGATTAGGTTTGTAAGGCTATTGTTAATTTAATTTTTAATTTTGAATGCCTTTTGACCATAAAGATATTAATGAAAATTTTGAAGTTCAGTCCCATTCGTAAGTCATGGTAATATGTAATTCATTGGAAAACAAATCATGTCCTTGTCTGATAAATTGACAAATACTAAAAGTGCTTAGTGTTTACGGTGGCAGATTGTGTGTTTGGCTTATGTGCTTATTAGCATTGTCTGTTTAAAATAATTTGAATGCTATGTGAATGATGTTTAGCCTAAAGTATATATATTATTATGTATATCGCCTCATATTTTATTTTTGTTTTATGAATTTTGGATGTTAATTATGATGATTCATACTAATTTAAAGTGTTTTTAGGTGTAGGAACGATCCGGGAGCAATTGGGGGCGAAACATGCAAAATGAGAGCTAAAACGAACGAAATCGGGCAAGTCGCATATTTGGGCACCACAGGCAACGCCTTGAATCACCAGTGGCGCTGGAGGCAGTGATCAATTTAGAGGCAGCGCCCTAGTGGGCGCCTGGCGTCGTCCAGGGCGTCGGTGGCGGAAATTTTTTCATTTTGCCCGGGACACGGTTATTTCAGCCCTAGACCTACCCAACACGTATAAAAGCAAGACTAAACATATTTTGAGGGAATTGACGCCACTTTGGAGGAAAAACACACACAGGATCGTTAGGAAGTGGAGAATTCTCAGTTTTCTTCATCTTATTCTAGTATTTTCAATTTATGCAATTGTTTGATTACATCATGAGTGGCTAAACACCCATTGTTCTAGGGTTGTAATTTAGCCATGAATGTTGTTTAATATTAGCTTAACCTTGATTACAATTTACCAATATATGGTTATTTTTTCAATTATGTGTTTAATTGCTTAATTGTCTGGCCAGCAGTTAGGTTCTATTTACTATCTATGCTATGCTTGGGAAAGCCGTGTATAGATTAGAGAAGACTTGAAGAGAGCCTGATCTTAACCCTTAAGGGGAGCGGATTTGTGGTTATGATAGGAATATACCTAGTCACCGTACTTAATTAAATATCGTAATCTTAATGCGTTCTTAATAGATTAAGTTCATAGGAATATAGGCGTTAATCTATTTCGAATAGGTGAGTAGTACTTCGGGAGAAAGCTATGAGAGAAATTATCGATTAATTAGCAACCATGAGTGAATTATATGAATGAGAGAGTTAATTAGAATGCAATATGAATGGTGAATCGATCACAATCCTGGAATATTTGTCTCTCTTGAATACAAAACAATCAACTCGTTACTTGATAATTTAGTTATTACTTAGAATCGTAGTATAATATAATCATATTATTGGATTGGGATTTTGGCTTGATTAGATAATAATTTTTGTGATTTAGTGAGTAGTTTAAATAAGTCTTTGTGGATTCGACACTCGACTTATCATTTTATTACTTGTACGACCATGTATACTTGCGTGTGTGTTTGGGAGCAACAGTGGCCAATAAAATAATAGCACGAATTGAGAAGCTAAACTGCAAACGAAACTTTTCAGTAAGTTGCATTGGTTCTCTTTATTTGATAAGTCTTATGTGATGCTAATTCATAATATGTGAAAATGCCTACGGATTCAGTAATATTTAACACGATCTGGTTTGTAAAATTTATATTATGAGTAAATAGAAATCTCCTGTTTAATTACAATTGAAGAATCATATCTGCTTGGGTATAGAAATTATTTGCACATAAATAATGATGATAACTACGGTTTAGCTAAGTCCCGAACTCACCGTGATGCATTTGCATATTTTTCTCTTCATAGTGTAATAGATAAGTCTTGCTATTATATGAAGGTATTCTTATAACATTAAGATTTGTTACAAAAATTGAGCACCATTCTGTTTGAGGGCTGTAAAGGTTTTATGCCTACATTCTTGGATGCCTTTTTCAAACTGGTTAATCAACATTTGATTAAGTTAATTATTTAAAAGAAATTAGTGTGAGATGTCATAGTATTTGGGAGTAGCTACGGCATCTTGAGTACTTGATATAAAAGAAACTAAGTTATTCAATCACATAAAGTTTCGTGATTAAAATTTATAATGACATCTATTTAGTCCAGTTATCTTATTAAAATGGTAACTTGGCCCTACAAGGAGGTAACCATTTTGTTGAGATTACTTGGAATGAGATAGTAAACCTTTAAGTTGAAAATTATCTTATGGCCACAGGTA
The DNA here is from genome assembly GCA_005239525.1 of Nicotiana knightiana. Classification (NCBI taxonomy): domain Eukaryota; kingdom Viridiplantae; phylum Streptophyta; class Magnoliopsida; order Solanales; family Solanaceae; genus Nicotiana; species Nicotiana knightiana. Next base: position 183,815 of record ML433050.1, read on the forward strand.
CAGATTAATTTCTATATATTTTGGTTTACCAGTCTAATAAAGTAAAGTAAATTCTATGCATCGATTGCAACATTTGCCCACGGGAGGGTTAAGAATTTACATAGAATTGGTATTTTACGCGATATCCTTTGATGGATTGTACTTCATAGCTTATGTATGTTTATCCTTGCTTTGCAATCTTTACAGCTTTTCCTACTGCTATTTTTAATGAGAATGCTCGAATTCCAATGCTTTCTGGTGACAATTATACTGAATGGAATGAGAAAATCCTTCTCACTTTAGGGTGCTCGGATCTGGACCTGGCGCTCTGTATGGAAGAACCACTTATTCCCACGGAGTCAAGTATGCTAGTGGCTAAGGCTAATTATGAGGGGTGGGAGAAATTCAATCACTTAAGTTTAATGCTCATAAAAGCCCACATAAACTAAAGCATTAGGGATTCTATCCCTAATAGCGATAAGGTCAAAGCTTACATGAAGGCAATTGATGAACAATTCGTAAGCTCTGATAAGGCATTGGCCAACACCCTTATGAAGAGGCTCTCAAGTATGACTTTTGACAGAAGACGTAAAATGCGTGAGAATATTATAGAGATGAGAGATATTGTTGCTAAACTCAAGTCCCTTGAGGTTGATATGTCTGAACCATTTCTTGTGCATTTCATTCTTAACTCACTTCTTGCGGAATACGGTCCGTTCAAAATTTCTTACAACACATATAAGGATAAATGGTCAATCAATGAACTTTTGACCATGTATGTTCAAGAGAAGAGAGGTTGAAGATTGAGACACCTGAAAGTTTTAATATGGTGACTCATGGTAAGAGAAATGCGAAGAAAGGAAAAGTGTTCCCATGAAGAAGAAAAGAACCTTTGACAAAGATGCTTGCCGTTTATGTAAAAAGAAGGGACACTAGAAGAAGGATTTCCTGAAATACAAGAAATGACTTGAGAAGAGAGGTAATTTTACCTTTGTATGTTATGAATCTAATTTTACTGATGTTTCTGATGATACATGGTGGATTGATTTTGGTGCAACAATTCACATTGCCAAAATCATGCAGGGCTTTCTAACTCAGAGGAAGCAGATGGGAAGTAAACAATACGTCTATTCTGACAACAGGACTCGTTCACATGTGGAAGGTAATAAGTCTCATTTTGAAAGATGATTTTCACTTAGATTTAGAAAGTACATTTTATATTCCAGACTATTCTAGAAATTTAGCTACTCTTTCAAGACTATCTATTAATGGATATGATTTGAATTTTCATTATCCTTTTGTGAAACTTTTGAAAGATAATAAAGTTATTGGTTTTGGAAATTTATATAAACTTGAGCTAGACCCCACATTTGAATGCAATGTTTTAACTTTTCATGACAAAGAAATTGGTACTAAGCGATGTATTATCTATGAGAACTCATCAAGTCTTCTGCACAAGATATTGGAAAGTATCTCTATTGATAAAGTCAAAAGGTTGGTTAATAATGGAGTTCTAAAATCTCTTGATTTTTCTAACTTTTGGTATTCGTGTGGACTGCATAAAGGGTAAGCAGACCAACAAATCAACTAAAGGTGCCAAAAAAAGTTCTCAATTGCTTGAGATCATACATACAGACATTTGTGGACCTTTTTCTACCCCTTGCTTGAATGGTAAGAAATATTTTATCTCATTTATTAATGACTATTCAAAAAAAAAAAATATATATATATATATATATATATATATATATATATATATATATATTGTTTAATAAATCAGAAGCATTTGATGCTTTTAAAGTTTACAAAATAGAAATAGAGAAACAAACTTGTGCTCAGATCAAAATTGTAAGATCTGATAGGAGTAGAGAATATTATAGTAGGTACGCCAATAAGGGACAATTTAAGGGTCCATTTGCTGAGCTACTTGAAAATGAATGTATAATTTTCCAATATACCATGCGGGAACACCACAATAAAATGGTGTGGTAGAAAGAAGGAACCAGACATTAATGGATATGGTAAGAAGCATGATTAGCAGATCAAGTTTACCTTTATCCTTATAGAGTGAAGCCTTAAAAACTGCTGTGTATATTTTAAATAGGGTTCCATCCAAAGTTATCCCCAAGATAACTAAAGAAGTTGGATAAAAGAAAAATAAGCAGTTATTTTATAGGCTATGCGATTAACTCTAAGAGATTTAGGTTTTATTGTCCTTCTCATTCTCCTAACATTGTTGAGGCGAGAAGTGCTAAATTTCTTGAGGAACATCAAGAAAGTGGGAGTGGTTTGACTCAAAAGGTGGAACTTGAGAGAACCATCTGTCGCACCTTTATTTATTGGAAACTTGAATGTTACTCAGAAAAATTCTTATAAATTATCCGAACAACAACAAATTCATGAGCTACCACCACTTGAGGAGCCACATGAAGATCAACCCATTTTACCTGAACTCACTGAAGAAGTGTTTGAACCAGTGGGAGTAAGAAAATCCTCAATAGTTCGAAAACCAACAATTTTTAGTTACTATGTTGTATATCTCCAAGAGTCTAATTATGATATTGGACTAAAAAATTATCCATGCTCGTTTTCACAAGCCAAGAGTGGAGAAAACTCCACACTTTGGTATGATGCCATGAAAGAAGAGTTAGAATCTATAACTAAAAATAAAGTCTGGGATCTCGCCGAGTTACCAAAGGGAGCCTCTACTATAGGTTCCAATTGAGTTTTTAAAACTAAAAGAAACTCATCTGGTAATATCGAACGATATAAAGCCAGGCTCATAGCCAAGGGCTTTACTCAAAGGGAAGGAATTGATTACTACGAAACATTCTATCTAGCATCAAATAAGTATTCATTGAGAATAATCATGGCATTAGTAGCTCATTTTGATTTAGAGTCACATCAAATGGATGTGAAAATAACTTTTCTGAATGGAGATCTTGTAGAGGAGGTATACATGCATCAGCCTGAAGGATTTTGTGATAAGGACAAAAGTCATCTTGTTTGCAAGTTGAATAAATCCGTTTATGGGCTAAAGCAGGCTTTCCGCCAATGGAATATTAAATTTCATAATGTTGTTTCTTCATTTGGATTTATGGAGAACATAATTGATCAGTGTATATACCTTAAGATAAGTGGGAGCAACCATATTTTTCTAGTCCTATATGTGAATGGCATTTTGCTTGCAAGTAGTGATTTGAGATTGTTGCACGAGACTAAACAGTTCCTTATCCAGAATTTTGAGATGAAAGAATACGAGTGAAGCCTCTTATGTCATTGGCATAGAGATTCACAAAGATAGGTCCCAAAGATTACTTGGACTGTCTCAAAGGGCCTACATTGAAAGAATTCTAAAAATATTCAGGATTGAAGACCTGTTTACCCATAACAGCACTCATAATTAAAGGTGACAAATTCTCATTAAATCAATGTCCAAAAAATTCATTGGAAAAGGATCAAATAAAAGGAATCCATATGCTTCGCTTGTTGGGAACCTTATGTATGCACAGGTCTGCACTAGACCTGATATTTGCTTTGTGGTAAGAATGCTTGACAGATATCAAAGTAACCCTGGTCTTGACCAATGAAAAACTGGTAAAAGAGTTTTGAGATATTTGCAAGGAACCAATGATTTTAAGCTCACATACAAATACTCTGACTCATTGGAGGTGATTGGATATTTAGACTCTGATTTGGGTGGATGCAAAGACGTTGGTAAATCTACTTCAGGATACATTTTCCTTCTTGCTCGAGGTGTTGTATCTCAGAGAAGTGTCAAGTAGACTATTATTGCAACATCCACTATAGAAGCTGAATTTATAGTATGCTATGAAGCTACATCATATGCGTTATGGTTAAAAAACTCTATTTCCGGCCTTAGGATTGTCGATTCCATTCAAGGCCATTGAGAATCTTTTGTGACAACTCAACTGCAGTTTTCTTTTCTAAGAATAATAAAAGTGGCAGCCGAAGCAAACATTTCGACACAAAGTATTTGATTGTTAGAGACTATGTTAAGAAGCGAGATGTGTGTTTTGAACATGTCAGTACTACTTCGATAATTTCTGAACCTATGACTAAAGTCTATCGGCTAATATTTTCAAGGATCATGTAACCCATATGGGACTTAGTAACTCAATTTATTCTTGCTTTACTCTCTAATAGTTTGTCTAGACATTATGTTTATTTTGATATACATTATAGTGCACACTTAGTTTTTCATGTATTATTTTGTGAGCATAGGATCAATAAAGTTGGACTTTGAATGACTTATATTAAGTTCATTCATAAAGGTGTTGACACTTTGTTAGAACATATTGTACATTGTAATACATGGAAAGAATTATTTGCTTAAGAGCATGACTGTCACGACCCAATTCCATATCAGTCCGTGATGGCGTCCAACACTATTTCTAGACAAGCCGACAACAGATAACTTAATAACATTTTGATTTTTAACTAATTTCCCATGTAGTGATTTTCCTTAACTTAAAAGATTTGACAAGAGATCGATTTAAATTAATATATAAAACCAGTAGAAATATTTATAACCATAAGGAAAAAACCCAAAAGCCATAAGTCTACTAATATATGCCAAAATCTAGTGTCACAAGTATATGGGCAACTTAGTAAATTATACAAAAGAATGTCTATCCTACTGTCCGAAAAGGAATAGACAGAAAACCAAAATAAAAGGGTGACTCTGCCATGCTGTTGAACAGATCGGAAGGATAACTCACCGTGGAATATCAAATACATATCAAGAATGCACACCGAATGGATATCCTGATGCACCTGCCTCAGATCCTGGATAGTTAAGTGCAGAAGTGTAGCGTGAGTACATAAAACAATATGTACCCAGTAAGTATCCAGTCTAACTTCGATGAAGTAATAACGAGAGGTCAAGTTGACACTTACTAAGGCTAATGGTAAATAAATCTAAATTATGACTAAACATGAATTACAATAAATATACTAAAAATAAAAAAAAATGATGGTAAATATCCTTTTTTACAATTATAAATCCCAAATTTATCTTACATTAAACATTTGAACAATATTAGTTATGAGTATAAAATTTCAAGAATTTTCATGCGCAAATTGTCGTACGACCCGAACCAACATAACAATATTTAAAGTGCGCACTGCCGAGGGTCGAACGGCGCAAACTATAGATGCATCTATTCAATCTGCCGAGGAACTCGGTCTGCTCCACAATAGAAAAACACTCAAAGAAACACAAATTTTTCAATAACAGTTAAGTGTTCTAGTTATAACCTCAAATCAGTGAAAACTTATCCTTTTGAAATTCTTGTAATTTATGGAACAATGCTTTAAGTACTTCAATTGACAAGTAAAGGCGCAAATTGTTCAAGTATATCATGATAGGGGTCCTACACTACCTGGAATTAGCATAAATAGTAGATACACATGAACTCTCGTCATTTCGTACGTACGTAGCCCCCCACAAATAGTCACATACATTATTTAATTCGCCTACTGGGAAATTTTCCTCTTACAATGTTCGAAAAGAGACTTACCTCGTCTCAAGGCTCACTTCCCGACTCAAGAACGTGCTCAAACCTCCGAATTTGGTGTCAAACGACTCGAAACTAGTCTAACATTATATAAATTAATTAATCTATGCTCAAAAGTTCATGTCCCCACTATTAAAGTGATTACCCAACCCAAAATGCAAGATTCCTAAAATTCACCTCGAGCCCACGTGCTCGGATTTGGAAATTTTTGAAGAAAGTTGTTACCCATATTAGGAACATAAATATATGATTTTATCAAATTACATAACCATTTTCGTGGTCAAATCTCAATATTACCCAAAATCTAAGTTTTCATCTAAACCCTTGATTTCACCAATTTTTACCTGTTAATCTACCCATAATCTACGTATTTAACTCATATTGTGTAAAAATTACTTACCTCAAAGTACTAGGTGAAAACCCCCTTCCAAAAGCTCCGAAAATCACCTAAGAGATGAAGTGAAATGAAATAAATGTCCTAAGTCCCGCATTAAATGAGCTGGGCACATGCCTCTGATGTCGCATTTGCGACACCAGGTTCACAAATGCGACAAAACTCTTGCAAATGCAAAGCCTGACTCCAGCTGTTAAGGTCGCAAATGCGACGGAGGGGTCGCAAATGCGATCACTGCTGAGTTCGCAAATACGGCTCAGGTGTCGCAAATGCGAAAAATTTCCAGGCTAAGCTTCTTCGCAATTGCAAATCTCATCTCGCAAATGCGAAGTCCACATTTGCGAACTATTTCTCGCATTTGCGAGACCTGCAAATGGTGCCAAGAAACACCAGAAATCTGGTGTTTTTTTCATCTCTTCCGCCATCCGAAACTCACTCGAGCCCTCGGAGCTCCACACCTAGCACCCCCACCTACCTAACAATATCATACAAACTTTCTTGAGTGATCAAAGCACGAAAATAACTTCAAAAACTACGAATCGGACGCCAAAACGCATGAATTGACTCATGAAATTCAAAAACTTCCAAAAAGACTTCCACTCGTTCGATTCCTATCAAATCAACTCGGAATGACACCAAATTTTGCGTGCAAGTCCTAAATGACATAACGGAACTATTCTCGGTCTCATAATTTTTTTTGGACCTCGGTATTACCAAAACCCGTTCCAAACTAAATTTTAAAGAACTTCAAGAACCAACTTTTGATATTAGGTGCTGCAACTCTCCGGAGTCATTCCAAACCCGAACTAAGTATACGCCCAAGTCCAAAATCATCATACGAACTTATTGAAACCTTCAGATCCTGATTCCAAGGTCGTTTACTCAAAATATTTACCAAAGTCAAACTTAACCTTTTAAGGCCATCTTAAGGAACCAATTGTTCCGATTTCAACCCCAACCCTTCCAAGTCTCAAACCAACCATTCTCGCAAGTCATAAAAAAGTAAAACACATATGAGGAGTCTTATTTAAGAGAACGGGATTCTAGAAAGTAAAACGACCGGTCAGATAATTACAATGACCACCATGATTTATGTAATAAAATATTCTAGCTAAAGTAATTGTTGCATAACTTTTAGTTGAGTAAGCCATATTATTAAAATTAACACTCATAAAGGATTATCTTATTATAATATGTGGACCAAATAGGATAATATAAGAATCATACGTGTCTTTAGTGAGACTTTTGCAGCCCACATATTATGGTAATTAATTTAATTACCTTGTCTCCCAAGTAATTACCTTATTAGATAATATTCTTATGGTTACGCATATCTAGAAGTTTCCTTGATGGAAGTAAACTATTAATTATGAATTTCTAGGGCAACCGTATTTTATTAAAAAGTTCCTACGGCAAAAGTATTTGCGTACGAGTCCCGGCCTACCTATAAATATGCATCAATGCATGTGACTCCATCAGTCTGTCATCCTACAATAGGCACAGGCTAGAAAGTTCCCTAGGTTTTCTGCTAAAGGTTTCAAAAGCGATTCCCTATAACGTTTGAACAACAATGGTTGAAGGTAGGTTCTTATTAATATTCCGTTGCGTGGCTCTGTGTATTTGTGTGATTTTCTGCATTTGCGACCGAAATTTGCAACCGTTTCGGTCGCAAATGCCGTGACCGGTCAAACCCAATTTTTTTTTTTAGCATTTCCGACCAAATCGGTCGAAACCCTTATTTTAATTTTTTAATTTTGCGACAGACTCAGTCGGAATTTCAAAATTATATTTTCGCTCCATTTTCTGCGTAATTGATCGACGGGAATGGACGAAATTTGGAGGCAAAAATTACTAAATAAATAAAAATATAATTTTAATTATATTTTTTACCAAAACGGTCGGAAATTCCGACTGCCTTATTTCGGTCGCAGATTTTCAGTCGGAAATTTGCTTCTTTTTTTTTTCAGTAGTGACCGATTTATGGATAAATAGCTGGTATCATCACATAATCCTTTAGGCATTTGATGTGGAATCTTGCCTTATACTGAGTATAATGTAGCATTTTCCATTACTCTTTGATTTTCCAAAAATATTGCATGGCAACTCGACCAGCGTGATGGATTAGTGGCGAATCCAAGAATTTTAAATTACGGGTGCTCAATTATCTTTAATTTGAATATTACTATTTCTACCAGATGCTCAGTTAATATATTTATATAAACTATTACTTTTTATATAATAATAATAGTATTTATCTCCAATGCAATGGGTCCGTCATTAGGTGCAGAGGCGGACCCAGAATTTGAACGCTACGGGGACACCATTATATGTTAATAACTAGTGATAAAATTCGACGTGCACCTAAATGTTAATTACTAGTGATAAAATTTGGCGTGCAACTCTTTAAAAACTTAATGATTATGATCGATAACTTATCATCTAAGTATTAAAAAAAGTTCTAAAGAAAGAAAAAAATATCGAATAGAGAGAGATTTTTCGCAAAATGGATGCTACGGGAAGGGAAGGTGTTTGATTTAAGTCTATTTCGAACTTTAAAATTTCTAGTTTTTTCCCAATTAAAAAGGAGTCAATAATCAAAAGAGTGTTCAAACTTTAAAATTATCAAAAAATTACACAAAAAAATCAATATTAAGGGTGTGTTAATAACAAGTATTTGAAGAAGAGTCTCAAACTCTCAGTTGTCATCGTGAAGTCAGAGTTGACGATGCCCACTACTTTATTAAAGTGATTGTTGAAGAAGGTTGTGATAGAAAGTATTCATATTTTTCCATTTGTGGAGCAATAAGTTGTAATTTGAAATTTTTGATTTGAATGGTGATATTTACAAAAAGAATAAAATTAATTAAGTTGACCAGTATATACTAGTACTAAACTAAAACTGATTTTAGGGGGAAAAAAACTGATGTTACAGAAAGAAGGAGTAAAAGCTAAACATAAGTTTCGAACCCACGTCAACCACTAAAGTGAGGAAACTAAAGCACTCTACTCAACTATTCCTCCGGTCAAGCTTTTGTGTTTGGGGGCACACGTAAATTATTTAAGGGATCCCAACTATATTTACAAATATATATATAAAATATATATATATATATATATGGTTTCTGCCGAAACTAACGTGTCCCGTGACCCCTCCAAAGGCAAGGTAGGTCCGCCTCTGACTAGGTGGATGTTATGTCCTTGATTTATGGAATAGTATACACAAGTCACAAGTCCTTGGTGTCGTCAAATCCTTTATTCTGGATGTATAGCATACTCATAACTCTTAATTTAAAAAATACGGCTTGGCAACTCCAGCAATAGGTCAAAGCTATTGGTGGAGGGGGAAGAGGGGGGTGGACGGTGAATTAATTTCATATATCCAATGACATTATTTGGTAATTGTAAACCACGGTATTTGATTGTTATTGAAAAGTAAAATTTGAAAATGTTATCAGTTTTTATTACCTTTAAAATATTTGTGAAATGTTCTTTTATAACACAACGACCACGTGGATTGTAGTGATTGGGGTAGTTAATTATAAATCGAGCATTGAGCAGGTCTAAAGGGCCATCATTCAAAACAGGAAATCGGTCTGAATTGAAGCGTTTACATCTTTCCACTATTTTGTTCTGTTTCTGTCAAAGTAATTCGATCCAAAGAAGATGCCAACTGGAACGCTTGAAGTTATTATTGGAAATGCCAAAGGCCTTGAAGACCAAAATTGGCTCAGTATGATTCCTCATAAACGCTTTTTTTTAATTCTATTTATCCTGCTTGCTAAAGATATGGTGTTTGAGCATTTGATCTAAGATGATTCAATGCCTGATATTTTCACATAATAAAAAAATTTTGAAGAGAAAACGAACAGTTGTTCTCCTTCATCTTAGGCCACTCAAATGATACAGGTCTAGATTGTGGCGACAAATGGCGGAATTCTTGTTTAGATCTTAGTTCTCTATATATAAATATATAATGTGTATTATGTATGTATACAAATCGCAAGTAGCAACTTCAGCTACTTTAATTATCATGCATGTCGTTTACAGCAAGCAATCTATTTTTATCCATGCAACTTTGATTTGTCCTTTAATTTTGGTAGACATGCATGTCCTTTATTATCTAGGTTACTAATCAATCAATCTCTTGGTTAAATGAATTTGATTGTTTTTTCGAATTTCAACAGCTAGTATGAATCCTTATGTTGTCATCACCTGTCGGACTCAAGAGAAGGAAAGTAGTGTTGCATCAGGTGTGTTACTTATTTCTCTGTTCCAATTTATGTGAACCTGTTTGACTGATCACGGAGTTTAAGAAAAAATAAAGATTTTTGGAATTTATAGTCCTAAACAACTCAAAAAGGGGTCTACAATATTTGTGTGGTTATAAAAACTTCTCACGAAGGGTAGAATAAAGAATTTAAGCTAAATTGTTTTCAAATTTAGAAAGGTCTCATTCTTTTTAGAACGGACTAAAAAGGTAATAGGTTCACATAAACCGGAACGGAAGGAATACTTGAATTAAAACTTGAATGTTACATATTTCTATGGTATATTCAGATATTATCAAATCTATTAACACAAAACAAATATCTCAATATTAATTGGCTACAGGTGAAGGATCTGAACCTGAATGGAATGAGACTTTCCTTTTCACCATCAGTCAGGGTGTCGAAGAGATCACTCTCAGGATTATGGACAAAGATACTTTCAGTTCGGATGATTTTGTTGGAGAAGCAACGTTAATAATCTTTCTTATTCTTTTTCCTCTTATATGAACATTATTTTTTTTTTTTGACATTAATGTTATATATCTATCTAATTGTAAATTTTTTCGGTCTATATTTTGTGGTTTTTTTAATTGAAACAGAATTTCCTTACATGATGTGTTTCGTGAACGGGAAGTGCCAACACACTCTTACAATGTTGTCAAAGATGAAGAATATTGTGGAGAGATAAAACTTGGCCTCACTTTCACTGCTGATGTAAGAATATTATGTGACAAGAGTTTCACTTTTATATATATACATATATATATAGATATATCATAGTATACGATGGGACTATCGAAAAGATATCTACAGATAATTCGTCATAAAAACTAAGATTGTAATTTTGAAAATAAGATAGGTTATTTGCTACAACATCATGAAAAGTGAAATTGTAATTTAAAAAAATAAGATACGTTATTTGCTACAACAGGTGAAGGCAATTGTAGTGTAATTTCTTTAACTATCAATGAATTTAAGTTAAACTCAAATGACAAAAACAATCTTGAGTATGATTATACAAGGAGTTTAACTTCTATATACCGGAAGTAAAAAATAAAATTTACTATTCGATCAGCTAAAAGATAACTACAAATACGAGTATATATATAGTAAGTGTGATCTGCAAAAATAAGACAACTAATCTGTTATAACGAGATAATATATAATAATTAATTGCGTAAAGAGTTTTAAATTATTAGTGTATTTAAGCTAAAAATTACTTTCTTCACTTGCAGTTGGATTCTGAAAGAGGATGTGATGAAGAAGGCTATGGTGGACGTAGACAATCACGCGATGACTACAGGGAAAGTGATGAAGATAATAATGAAGGACGTAGAAAATCGCGTGACAACTACAACGAAAGTGATGAAGATAATTATGGCGGACGTAGAAAATCGTGCGACGACTACAATGGAAGTGATGAAGATAATCATAGTGGACGAAGAAAATCATGCGATGATCATAGTGGAAGTAATGACGATAATCATGGTGGATGTAGAAAATCGCGTGAAGACTACCGCGGAAGTAATGAAGATAACTATGGTGGATAGAGAGAATCACGCGATGACTACTAATCCAGGGAGTTGAGTTTATTTAGTGCTCGTTTGGTTATAGGAAATAATCCTAGTGATAATAAACTCTGCATCAATTATTTGTTGTTTGTTACATTCCTCAACCTTGTTTTTGTCTATATCAACATGAGGTGTTGTCAATGGCTTTGTCTCCTTAGCCTTGTCATCACTCTTCCAAGTAAATAGGCTTGTGTGTTTCTAGGTTTCTTTAGGGATGGAAACGGGACGGGGCAAAACGCACGAGTAGGGGAGTTAAGTCTTCCCTACTAAGGTTTTGCCATATCATGACATGCGCCGTTTAACTCACTGCCCTATTTAGATCTAATCATGCCCTACTCGTTTACCACTGCTCTGTCTTGCCCCATTTAGCCCCACATTTATGTGTTCTTTATATTTGTTCCACATGGAAGATGAACAAGTTTATTGGTTCTTTGCCTTGAGTTGCCTCTCAAATTTTATGGTCAAATCGAGCAAGATCTCCATGTTGTCATAGGGGTATAACTCTACCATATTGGCAATGTTCTTGTTCAATCTTTTGTTAATTTTTGTCTCTGTATGTAGAATATATGTGCCAATTATATTGTAATTATTAAGATTATTCTAAATGAAATTCCTCGTGGAATAGAAATACTGGTATTTCCAAAAGAGCCATTGATCATATCATGTTTGTCACATATAATTCATTCTTACTGATACCTTTAAATTTCAAAAGTATATTAAAAGGAAAAATCGTTGTTGCCACAATGAGCGTGGCCAAAATGGGGACAATTAAGATATTTCATATGCGCTTCGAGCGCATTATGGACACTTACCCATTTTTTTGAACACATTATACCCTTTCCTATAACTGCTAGAGTGTCACGGCCTATATATCCATCTAGTGCTAGGTAAATCTAACATAGAATAACGTAACTCAAGTGAGATCAATAACAACAAGAATAAAATAACGGAATTTTGTACAATTTTTGAAGGACTGGTAGTATACAAGTCACGAGCAACTACGAATAAGATTACAATTTCAATTTTAAAAAAGATACATCATCTGTTTGAAATTTATATAAACAGAAATATAAATCCTAAACTACCGCGAAAATGGTAGCTTGTATCTGGAGTGCTGATACGTCTTCAATGCTAGGCCCACGAACTCCGTAGCTACCCCTCGCTGAATATCTGCACGCAAGGTGTAGAAGTATAATATGAGTACAACCGAGCTCATGTACTCAGTAAATATCTTGACTAACCTCGGTGAAGTATTAGCGAGATTTTTTAGCCAGAAGATACACACTAACATAATGTGCTCAGTTAGATTTGCAATAGAAACGTTATTAGAAATAACAGAGAAAAGTACTAGAATAAATATGCAAAGGAATAAATGATTACTAAAAGAAATCACAGTCAGTTTTCTCAATATCACAATTCATCCTTATCTTATCCACGAATCTTCATAGTATGAAGAATGTTCAAGATATCAATTCAAATGGCACAACAACACCCTTCATGCATTTATGTCATCATCAGCAGATATATGAATGTATGTCAAATCAATTGGCACGGCAACACCCTTCATGCATTTATCCAATCCTCACCAAGCATATGCGGAACAGTACATGTTGATACCTAATGTTGCCCTCATATTTTTTAAAATACATATATACTTTTAAAATAGCATATTTACATCATTACTTAGTTTACAAACCTATACAAGCATTTTCTATAATTTTCATAATTTTTAGAGCTTTAAAATTAATTTTCTTGCATTTAAATTATTTAAATATTTAGTAATTATCCCTTTAAATTATTTTTTGATGACTTAGTTACCCAAAATTATTAATTTGCACCTATAATATGTGTTTTAAATATTTTATCTTATTTCACATAATTACATTAACATTTTAAAGCTATTTACTTAATTTTGCAATAATTGCCTATATTCATACACAATCGCACTTTATTTTATATTATTTATGTTAAAATAGCATATTTATATTTTTATAATAAAAAAATACTATTTTAAGTATTTCAGTGCATAAATAATATTTTTATTCATTTATTAAGTATTTTTTTATAAATTATTTTGATAAATTTTGAAGGTATTTAAATAATGGCCCTATTCTGACCAATTTCGGACCACATTAGTGGCCCAAAACTACCCAAACCTTAGCCCAATCCACCCCAGCCCAAAAACAAACGGTACCATTTCCAAATAGCCCGCCTCATTTCCCTTGCAATCCTGGTCGTTGATCTCAAGTGATCAACGACCTATAATTAACCTACCCGTTTTATATTACCCATCACCCTAAAACACTAAAGACCCATTTCCCCCTGCCCAGCCGCCTCACCATTCTCTCATCTCGCCACCTGCCGCTATTAAACCCTAGCCGCCATATCCCTAACCTTCTCCGATTCCAACCCAAACATGGAATCAATCCATGATTTACTTACCTATTTTGTGATACTCTGCTATTATACGCATGTCTATGGTGTTACTTGGTTCTTGCCCTATTTTTGGAAAGAGCTACTTCTCAATAACAAGACCGATTTACCTTGATTCTGTGAAGATCTGGACGATCTTTTGTCTATATACACGCTATAATGAACGATTCTTGCATTATTGGTTCGATTCAAGGTCGTTAGTCCTAACTAGGGTTTGATATTTTCCCTTTTTCTTTACTGATTTTCGATTGCATGTGATATTCTTTCCTTTCTTGTGTTTGACTAATGAATTTTCCTTATTTTTTGTTTAATCTACTGTATTTTCCTTATTTTATGTATTATTTTCCCTAAAATCGATTCTAATTGATTTCACATGCTATTTTTTCCTTATTTTGTGTTTAATCTACTATATTTCCTTATTTTATGTGTTAAATATGCTACTATATAAACCCCTCCCCTAAACGGACTTGTTGAATCTCCTAATCACTGCCATTGTTCTCACTACTCTCCTATCCCACTCATTCACTCACTGTTACACTCGAACACTCTCTAAAATAACTAAATTCGAGGCTGGCTGAAAGCCAAGGCTATTGAACGACCTCCTCCGGTGCAAGCTGCTCGGAGCCCACTCTCGGGGCTCTTGTGAACTCTGAAGCATCGGAGACCTGGGTTTTTTTCTATTACGCTCTTTACTCTTTTGATTCTGCTACTAGTTAGTGTTTTAAACCCTTGCAATGTTTAATTTCGTTCTTTCTGCATATATTTTTGAATTACACGAGCATGATTTAACTATGAAAATGCTCAAAAGTCTTTGTCATTTTGTGATAGTTGGACGTATGAGATAGTTTACTGCTTGTGTTAGGCTAATATGTATTCTTCACTATAGTTTTCACTTCTATGTTGATTCTTTATTTTTCCTGAATGATTTCTATATCTCTAGCATCTGAATATGTTCAGTTTGAGCTTAAATGCAAGTCCATTTGATATGAATCTGATTACTAAGACCATATGTTATTAATTATAATATCTTTGCATATTTTGTTTCGGATACTACCACAACTCTATGGGAACCACCCCCACTTGAATGAATCTTTTAGTGATAAGTCATGTGTCTACTTAATTGCCCTTTGTGTATTAGTACCAACTCTATGGAATACTGCTTTAAAGTCTGCTCTAAACATGTTTCCATGTTGTCCTGATTTTAAGATAAATACCCCATTTTTGTCAACCATGATTCTGCTTCTATGCTAATATGTTTCCCTAGCATACCTTTAATTCGTTTGATACCTTGTCTTTTCAGTGATTGTCACAGTGTGTGTTCCCTATCATGTCTAAATACTGATTAATATGGAATTAAGATGTATACTTAATTTGGATATTTAGGTTTCAAGTAGTTTAGCTTCATGCATCTATACATGATAATTTATGTATGCATGAAAACCTATTTCTTCTCCTAATTCCTTCAATATGAGGTTGTCTATGTGGTACTTTGCTATATATATTTTGTTGAACCTACTGGCCTGCTTGACTAATTGCTCTGTATGCTCAACTTGGTGTATTATCTGATTTCTGTTCCCCTATCACTATCCACTCTCCTTACTTGCTACTCATGTTATTCTGAATTCCCATTCTTAGGCGGCTGAAAGCCAAGGCTATCTAGGTTCTATTGTTGGCCTCCCAAGTGTGAGCACTGCTCGGGGTCTAATTGAGGCCCTTGTGAACTATGACACGCTAGGGATTGGTCCTAGTCACTCTCTCAACCTCCAAAAATGTCCCTAATATTTTACTTCCCTGTCATGTACTGTGAATTTGAGATTGGTTGTTTCAAGTGGTGCAACACTTGGTGCCTTGGTTAAGTAAATTGGTTTGGACTCTTTTATGGACCTTTGGGTCGTGTATTGAACGTGGCTTTGTTGAGGGCTTGTGTACGCTGTGTAAGAAATATTGAAGGCCCAACAACGCTGGGTATTTATTTATTTTTTGTGCCTATTGTGGGCATGTTCATTATTATGTAATATTGTTATTTTACTCATTATTGGGCCTGTAGTAATCCTAGTATAAGCAATTGGGGTTGTTAATAAAAGGGAATGTGGTAGATTTTAATATTTACATGCGATGGGAAGATAGCATGCCTATAGGACGTAATAATGTGTTTGTTATTTGTGTCGTTCACTCTCTATGCACACTGTAGAAATCATGCCATTAGGAAAAGTGCACACACACACTATTTGTCTACTTGCAAAGCATCAACTCAAATGTTTCAATTACCCTTGTTGCTACATGTTGTTAGAAAACCCGCCCATAGGAAATAAATATCGTTGAACTCCTTCAATTTGCATTGCTGCAGCATATCCATTAGAGATCATGCCCATAGGATTTTAATCATTTGTTATTGTACTTCACTATTCTCCTAGAAAACATTTCTTTAAGGTTAAGGTATAACACTAAAATCGGTTTCAAGTGCTAATCGTTAGAGATACTGTCTATAGGATACCACTATTCGACTTAATAACCGTTAATGATGCCTCTTTCAACATTTGATCATCGTTCACTTAGGCCACTATTAGAAGCATGAGTAATTCTGGGATTCTCTCTATAGATTCCACTGTCTTTATTACATAAATCACTTAGACGCAACACCTACAGGACTAGTAACATGAAATCTGCTATTTCAATAATGAGTATGCGACAACTGTACAATCCTGTCTATACCTTGCATCTGAAACTGCTTGCATGCCTTGATGCCTTATCACATAGAAATCACGCCTATAGGGATTTAAGCTCCTTAATTCTGAACTGCCTAATATGAAAATATGTTTCGCGTGCATTTGTTGTTTAAGTGTGGAGGCTAACTTGAGCCCTTAACTGCCTATATGTGAAGTCCAATGCGCTTTTTTATGTCGCCTAGTTTTGACATTTTCTGAGTAGCCTAAGTGAGGTCTAGAACCACCCAAAATAGAGGTCCAATACCTCCTGGACCACAGTTATGGGGTGGTAGTGCACGCATAAGATACGATTTATAATTGAATTAGTGCGCCTTAGATAACAACTTAAAGATAGTAATCGGATAGCAGGAGATGATAGTCTGTGCCCACTGAATAATATGAGTAACACCCCATCTCGAGAGAGGTGCAAAGTATTATTTATGTTGCACGGGGTAATCCTTTAGGCTAAAAAACTTAGGACACCCCCTCCCCCCATTTATTTCCCTTCTATTTGAATCAAGTGTTTGCACTTATCTATTCGAAATCCCTTATAATAAAATTCTCAAACTTTGTGCTCTCTCTCTCGCTCTCTCTTTGTTTATCTGACTAATTCATACAATTCAAGTTCGATCGGGACCCACAGTTGTGGACCTCGAAGACTGCCTAAAACCTTATCTACGAGGTAATTTCGAGCCCTTACCCGATCTTTGGTGATGTAAACTAGTTGAACCAGGGTCACTTGCAAATAGGTGTCTTAACGCACCTTAAAAATCGTTAGGTGGCGACTCTCCCCTTTTAATACTTCCTTAAAATACTTTCACATGTCGAAAGCCGTTTTTGCGAGAAAAAGGGGCACGACAGCATGGCGACTCTGCCGGGGAAATACTTAGGCTCTTACCATAATGAATTTGGCTTATATGAATTTGTCTTCTTTGATAAACGTGATTCCTTCTTATTTGCTGCTACATGCACATCCCGCTCCTATTTTCCTTTTACTTTTCTAATTCATCGTTACATGCACATCCCTCCCATATTCTCCTTTTATTTGAATTCGTTGTAATATGAAAATCCCTTGCCTTCTCCACCCTTCCTTGCTCAATGTTACATCCTGTACGTTAGCATTAGGATGTGCCTTAGTAAATCCACACGAGTTCGAAGGGATTATGTCTATTAGGAGGTTATAGAGGGTTTAAGACATTATTATTATGAGACCCTGTAAGTTTACAACCTTGATATCGTTAGATATTATGTTAAGTGTGGTATTTTATTTTAAGTGAAGTATTTTAAAATTTTTATAAGTATAATTTTAGATAGTTACCATTATTACTATTTTCGGACATGATAAATTATACACATAGTATAAGAAAGTTTATGAGATTTTCTTTATTGTAAAGATAGAAATTATTTTCTCACAAAAAAAGAAGGTTATCTATTTTACCATTTTAAGAATTAAGCGTACGAGAATTTATACTCTTTATATGAGATTAGGAAAATTAAAAGTTGAGAAAATATATGTATTTTTACATAGATGTTTTAAATGATAATGTATCTATTAGGTTATGCATCACCATAATAGTATGATATATATTAAAAATACATAAAATTTTAAGTAATTTGAGACAATTCTTAATTATACGGATAATTGGTTAATTATCGGGTATCAGGACATTACCTAATTAATTAATAAATTATGAGATAAGACAAACCCGCCAAATGTGGTAGCTAGCCACATTCTAAATAAATGACTAAGAGTCACTTCTTGTTAGGTGGCATAATGTTACACATTCGCTCCATTCTAATATTTTCCATATTTACTAAAGACTATACCATCAGAATGTTAATCATTCTTACGGCAAAACTTCTTTCAACCAAAATTCAACGTTAGCCATTTTTCAACCAGGACGACTTTAAACCAAAATTCTTACAACCAGAACGTTAGCAAGCTTTCAACAAAACGTCTTCCAACCAAAATCCAACGAGAATTATTGGAAGATTAACAACGTACAAATTTTGCGGTTCTAAAGGAGTACGGTGCAACCTTTTTTCAAGAATATCATACGATTTTTTCCCTACTCCAAGTATGTTAAGGCTAAGACCTTTTTTCATTTTGGCATGATCTCGTAATTACACGAGTATGATAATGAAGCATAAAGAAAAATTCATATCCCGGAATTTACGTATATTTTTCTAGTCTTGTAAGTTATATTATTCTCCTTATCGGGACTTCATATTCAATTGAGTATTTCCTTTTCCTAGTCAAGAGAGAAGAGAGTATATATATATACAGTATTACAGTATTTTCATTAACATCAAGCTGTAATCGATGGGCATGCCCCTATTGGGCAACCTCTGATCAGACGGTAAGTTGTATATCGAGCCTGCTGTGGCTGAGCACCTATGAGCGAGCCCAGTTGGTCGAGATACAAAGCCTAGTATGGTCGAGCGCCTATGAGCGAGCCTACTATGGAAAAGAATTTATATATATATATACATATATATATATATATATATACATATATATATATATATATACCGAGCCTTATAAGGCCGGACATCTATTTTACTTACTATATTGAGAGAGTTGAGTCAGTATCAGCAGGGGAGCATATTTTCAGATTATCTTTGACTTCCAGTTACTTTCAGTTATTATATTATCAGTTCAGTTTCAGCTTTCAGTATAATGCCTTACATTCATGCCTGCAGGTATTGATAATCAGATTAACGAGCCCTCATAATAGACGAGGTTTGTATTCAGCGAAGGATCGGTAAGACTCCACCTCATTCGGAGTGCAGCCGAGTCTATGAGTCATTGTGTCAGAGTTTTGCTGTAGATGTATGGGTAAGTCGGTGCCCTGTCCTATTAGATGTTAAATAATCTTAGAGGCTTTGTAGACAGAGGTTCATTTTGTACAGTATGTCGCAGGCCTTGACGGCCCATATGTATTCATGTTTTAAGTAGAATAGTATTGATGCAGTGTTGTCCACTTAGAGTTGTACATTGTGAGTCGTGGCCATGTGGGCCCATGATAGTTACAAAAAGGAATGAGTTCAGCTAACTCGACCTATGTATGTTCTAGTTTTGGTCGAACAATTATGAGTTACAAAGTAGTTCGCTCGGGCTACCACGACACCTAGTGCCAGCCACGCCTCCCTAGGTTTAGGGCGTGACAAAGTGGTATTAGAGCGGGTCGTGTCCTAGGGAGTCTACAAAGTCGTGCCTAGTAGAGTCTCACTTATGAGTGTGTTTCGCACCACATTTATAATTGAGAGGCTATAAGGCATTTAGGAAATTTTTCCCTTCTTATGTTTCCAGATCGTGCCATAGAGCTGAGTCGTAAGAAGTCAATATGAAGCTTTCGCCAGATTTTGTATGCACTAGAGGTGCAGGTATTACCGCAGAGCTTTAAGGTGTAATTTCCACCTATGTGGAAGAAAGGTTATGAAGAAAACAAAAGATACGATGCGAGATTGTAAA
Source organism: Nicotiana knightiana (assembly GCA_005239525.1). Taxonomy (NCBI): domain Eukaryota; kingdom Viridiplantae; phylum Streptophyta; class Magnoliopsida; order Solanales; family Solanaceae; genus Nicotiana; species Nicotiana knightiana. The sequence goes on from ML433050.1 coordinate 204,180, forward strand.
GTAAGTAAGTTAAAGGTGAAGGAGATTCGAGATAATCAAGTACAAAAAGATGTGGATAGTCGAGACTTTAGATATAGTTTGGGTTTTAGTTTAATTTACAAAAGTAGACCCTAGTAAAAATTTTGTAAAAAATCTCTAAGAGTTAACATTCGAGGACGAATATTCTAAAGGGGGGAAGGATGTTACATCCCGTACCGTAGCTTTAGGATGTGCCTTAGTAAATCCACATGAGTTCAAAGGGATTATGTCTATTAGGAGGTTATAGAGGGTTTAAGACATTATTATTATTATGAGACCTTGTATGTTTAAAACCTTGATATCGTTAGATATTATGTTAAGTGTGGTATTTTCTTTAAAGTGAAGTGTTTTAGTAAAAGTTTTATAAGTACTATTTTCGGATATGATATATTATACACATAGTATAAGAAAGTTTATGATACTTTTTTATTGTAAAGATAGAAATTATTTTCTCACAAGAAAAGAAGGTTATCTTATTTTGCCATTTTAAGAATTAAGCGTACGAGAATTTATACTCTTTATATGAGATTAGTAAAATTAAAAGTTGAGAAAATATATTTATTTTTACATAGATGTTTTAAATAATAATCTATGTATTAGGTACTACATGACCATGATAGTATGATATATATTAAAAATACTTAGAATTTTAAGTAATTTGAGACAACTCTTAATTATGCGGGTAATTAGTTAATTATCAGATATCGGGACATTACCTAATTAATTAATAAATTATGAGATAAGACAAACCCCCCAAACGTGGCAGCTAGCCACATTCTAAAGATATGACCAAGACTCATTTCTTGTTCGGTGGCATAATGTTACACATTCACTCCATTCCAATATTTTTCATATTTACTAAAGACTATACCATAAGAATGTTAATCATTCTTACAGAAAAACTTCTTTCAACCAAAATCCAACGTTAGTCATTTTTCAACAAGGACGCCTTTCAACAAAAATTCTTACACCAGAATGTTAGCAAGCTTTCAACAAAATGTCTTCCAACCAAAATCCAGCGAGAATTGGAAGATTAACAACATACAAATTTTGCGGTTCTAAAGGAGTACGGTGCAACCTTTTTCCAAGAATACCATACAGATTTTTCCTACTCCAGGTATGTTAAGCCTAAGCCCTTTCTTCATTTTTGCATGATCTCGTAATTACATGAGTTTGATAACGAAGCATAAAGAAAAATTCATATCCCGGAATTTACGTATATTTTTCTAGTCTTTTAAGTTATAATATTCTCCTTATCGGGATTTCATATTCAATTGAGTATTTCCTTTTTCCAGTCAAGAGAGTAGAGAGTCTATATATATATACACATTATTACAGTATTGTTAATACCATCGAGCTATAATCGATGGGCAGACCCTTATTGGGCAACTATCATCAGATGGTAAGTTATATACCGAGCCTGCTGTGGCCGAGCGCCTATGAGCAAGCCCAGTTGGTCGAGATACAGAGCCTAGTATGCCCAAGTGCCTATGAGCGAGCCTACTAAGGCAGAGCAGTTATATATATATATATACCGAGCCTTATAAGGCCGTACATCTATTTTACTTACTATATTGAGAGTGTTGAGTCAGTATCAGCAGGTGAGCATATCTTCAGATTATCTTTGTCTTCCAGTTACTTTTAGTTATTATATTATCAGTTAAGTTTCAACTTTCAGTTATTGCCTTACATATTCAGTACATTATTCGTACTGATATCCTTTTGTTGGGGATGTTGCATTCATGCCTGCAGGTATAGATAATCAGATTAACGAGCCCTCATAGTAGACTAGGTTTGCATTCAGTGAAGGATCGGTAAGACTCCACCTCATTCAGAGTGCAGCCGAGTCTATGAGTCATTGTGTCAGATTTTTGCTATAGACGTATGGGTAAGCCGGTGCCCTGTCCTTTTTGATGTTAATTATTCTTAGAGGCTTTGTAGACAGATGTTCAGTTTATACAGTATATCAGAGGCCTTGACGGCCCATATGTATTCATGTTTTAAGAATGATAGTTTATTGATACAGTGTTTCCCACTTACAGTTGAACATTATGAGTCATGGTCATGTGGGCTCTTGATAGTTACAAAAAGGATTGAGTTCAACTAACTCGACCTATGTATGTTCTAGTTTCTGTCTAACGATCATGAGTTACAGAGTGGTTCACTCGGCCCAGCTCGATCCAGGGTTCCGCCACGCCTCCCAGGTTTGGGGCGTGACACTCAAATTGGTCAAAACATGCGTACCTCTTTTCCTAGTCATAGTTATTTGCTCTAAGCTGCTTTTCGTTGGTTTTAAAAATGCTACGTCATGTCTCTCCCCACCCCTACCCCCTCTCTTACTTTATCATATTCCCCATATTATACGAACTAACTTCTTCTTGTTTCTTTTTCTTTCTTTTTACACCCTTTATGTTTTATCTTAATACGACGTTTATTGCTTTCACATATTTATCATGCAAATACTTGACAATTTGTTATTTATACTTCCATAAAGCATGCTCCACATCATATTCTACTCGTGCCCAACTAATACCATAGCAGCACTTGATGAGTGTCCGTGGTCTTCTGAAATTACCCTTTAAATTGAAAAGGCTTATTTGCGGTAAACTAGTCGATCAACGGTGCAGTCGAAGGTTCCGTGCCTTTATCTCTCAAGTTGTCCACTTGAGAGTACCCATATAGACCATTCAAGAAACCTTGCTTCAATATCAACGGTGCATGCATCATGTCAAACCTAGCATGGGTTAGAACATTGTCCGCGTGATAATCAGCTAAGATAATTGTCCAAAGTCCAACGGGATTTCAATAATCCCAATGGACACCATCACTTTATGTGCATTATTTAGAGAAAACATGCCGATATGTTGATCATTAATGTGTAAATAGTCAGATCTGGAGGGGGTAAGGGCTAACTCTATTTGTTTTGTAGAAAATGAGGCACGAAGTGGCCAGATTCGGCATGGTTCAAAACATCCCACATTTGCTGCTTGATTGGTGAAAGAACCTCTCACCTAGAGGCAAGAATCATGTGAAATGGCTCCTTGGAAATTTACCCTCTTTATTAGACATTCGGCCAAATAATGCATTGATTGAGGCTGCCACTATATTTTGGGATGAGAAAAGAGTTGTCTTCCGCTTTGGTGACATAGAAAAGACTCCTCTCTTGGAAAAAATAGGGGGCTTCGCTAGGCTGACATGGGATAGTCTGGGTTTACTAGTACCAGAAAATCGCACTCCCCGGGGTTTCTTGAAAATGATGGGTTTCAAGAAAAATGATGAGTTACTCTGTCTGAAGAAGTCATACATACCATTTGAATTCCTTTATGAACTTTATGGGCATAGCAAGTCATATCGCCTTCACCATGATGAACTTGCCATTACTTCTTTGGGTTGGACACACCGCCGAGTTTTTGTATTCATTGTTTGTTTCTTGGGGTTGCTAATATTTCCAATGAAAGGGGAGAGGATCCACACTCGCTTAGCCATGGTCTCTAGGACTTCAATGGAGGGAATTGAGGGACAAACTTACACCATCATCCCTATGATCTTGGATGAGATGTACCGAGCTCTAAATCGATGCAAAAAGGGGTATGGGCACTTCGACGGCTGTAATCTGTTACTACAGGTATGGTTGTTAGAACTTTTCCAGAGAGGTGAATATCGTCAAGAGCTTCTGCGACGACCACTTAGTGACCACATAGTCTACCGTCATCCAAAAGAATGACATTTATCCCAGATAGGTTTACACAACCTGGAAGTGTTGTGAGCTAGGTGCCCTTCTTCAACAACTTGACTAACGAAAAGGTACATTGGATGTTCGAATGGTTCTGTAGCAGCGAGTTCATCATCAGGTCAAGAGAAACCACTCATCTAGTGTTGGTCGGATTTAGAGAAATATATCCTTATGCTCCTATAAGGGTAATGGGGCAAGCGGGAAGAAAGCAAGTTATACCTCGGGTTTCCAACATGGTCCAGTACAAAGAATACTATAAAGGGAACGTCATTCCATTCAAATTCGAGGCGCAACATATGTGGAATCAAAAGGTCATTTTGGAGAAAGATATTATCGAGCCAGACATGTATGGTTCCAGCCATGTGTACCTCTACCCATCATAGTTGGTAGATGATATAGCGGTAGATGTCAAGCCAGGGATTAATCTAAAAAATAGGGTTATAGACGACGGTGCTTAAGCACAAGTCAAGTATAAGATGTTGCGCAAAAGGATCTTCGAGTCTGAAGCTAGACATTTGGAAAATCACAAAGTGGATATGGAAGCAATCAAAGAATGGAAAGAAATTGCTACTAAATCAACAGAGAGATTGGAATATTTGGACCAAGGGTTAATGGAACTTGAAGGGAAGATGAGGAAAAGGCTCTCGGATTGTTAGAATGCGGAAGGCAATGAAGGAGGTCACCTAGTAAGAGCTTATCTAATATTGGACATACGCGACCTGGAGAACTTGATTGATGGATCCAAGAAGGCCAAGAATGGAGAAGGTCCCTATGGGGTCAAGTAGATTAGGAAACAATTTTTTTACTGCTTTCTAGATACGATTAGATTTTGATTGTAATAAGGCAAATGCCATTACTTTTCTCATTATTGTCGTTTTAGTAAGGTTTTGGCTCATTTTCGCACTAATGAAATGACGCAATTATTGGCATCAATTTTCTCCAAATCTATGTGTAGCCTAGGCCTACCTCGGGCACAATGAGGTCCCTCAAATTAGGACGCGAATTTATTCTGCAATACATGTTTTAAAATTGCAAACATTCTTTTAATACTCCTTACTGACTTGGTTACCTTTTGTTTTTCTTTTCTTTTGTTCCCATTCCCCAAGGTTGGTTCGTGCATACTGGCATCATCGACATATCACACCAGATCTAGAGGTCCTCCACCTTCTCCTCCACTAAGTGATCCCAAGAAATACGCCACCTCCCCAAAACACACAAAACTAAAATCCGCAAAATCCTCTCGCACCTCATAAATACGCCACACCTCCTCAAAACCCTAATCCTCCATCAGTACCTACCCCTCCATAGCACCATCACCATCCAACTCAGTATCCGCAAACCACCACCTATCATACTCATCAAAATGCACCACAACCAACCCTTGGTCCCCCAAACTCAACCAACGACCACCACTATGCCCAGATTCCCAGAGTCCATCAAAGCAATCCCATATACGTGGAACCTTACCCCATACCCCACAACAAACCCTATACATACCAGAATTTGCCGAGAAGGACTTTCTCATCAAGAACATGGCGGTAGAACTCAAGAAACTTACTGGCACTGTTCAAGGTGTCGAAGGGGGGTAAAGGCATTGAGGGTCTAAATTATGAATATTTGTGTATTCAGCGAGATGTAGAACTGCCAGAGGGTTACAAACCTCTTATGTTTGAAATGTTCGATAGGACTGGAGATCCGAAGGTGAACTTGAGAATGTATTGTGACAAGCTTGTAGGGGTTGGCAAGGATGAAAGAATCCGCACGAAGATGTTCATGAGGAGCCTCACTGGGGACGCCATGTCTTGGTATATCATTTAGAACCCAAAGAAATAGGTTAATTGGGTGAGCATGGCGTCAGATTTTATGGACCGGTTCAAGTTTAACACGAAAAACGCACCAGATATTTTCTACATTCAGAATCTTAAAAAGAAGCCAACAGATGCTTTCCGCGAGTATGCTACTCGGTGGAGGTCTGAAGCTGCAAAAGTAAGGCCAACACTGGAAGAAGAACAGATGAATAAGTTCTTACTCAGAACTCGGGATCCGCAATACTATGAGAGACTGATGGTTATTGAAAACCATAAATTTTCTAACATCATCAAGTTTTGAGAAAAAATAGAAGAAGGGATTAAAATCGGAATAGTGACAAATTTTGAAGCACTCCAAGCTACAAACAAAGCGTTGCAGTCAGGAGGTATCTCCAAGAAGAAAGAAGTAGGGGCAGTGATGGTAGCCCAAGGTCTGAAATCTCCTCTTACATACCAAACACCCCCACCCAAATATTAGTCTTCACCTCCCAAATACCAACAACTTGCCGCCGCTTACCATACTTATAACATCCAACCAGCATACTACCACTCACCACCATCCCGCCAAAACTACCAAAAACCTAGACCGAATTTCGAACATAGACCACCCAGACAATACACCCCAATTGCTGAACCCATAGACTAACTGTACGAGAGACTGAAGGCTGCTGGTTATGTCACTCCCATTCCTTCTGTTGCTATGGAAAATTCCTCCCAGTGGATTAATCAAAATAAGACATGTGGCTATCAGACGTTAATTGACACCAAAGTCATACATGCAAGGAGGCTGTACCCAATATTCGTAACAAGTCTCTCCCAGATTACGGGGTGAAAGGGTAAACGTGATAGAGAGCGATGAAGAATGGGACTCGGAAGGGTCAATTGGAATCATTCGAGAAGGGGATCCTAAGACATCTCCAGTCACTCTCACACGTATCATGGTACAAACCAGGCACTAATTGAGGTTGAGGTAGCCACACCAACTCTGTTCGAGATTGAAGTGACAACACCCTTCACTGTGATGGTAGCACCTACACCGTCCTTTAAGTCTAATGTTATACCTTGGGACTATGTCGCAGAAGCAAGAAGGAAAGGAAAGGAAAAGCAAAAATGGAAGAAAAAGGTGTGGCGCAAGGCATGACTACAACTGGTAGGGTTTATACACCCGAGCATCTAGGAGGAACAAGCAAAAAAGCCACTTCTAAGCCACCTGTTATTGAGACTGGCCCAGATGATCTTTGGAGAAAGGTGAAGGCGAGAGAATATTTTGTGGTTGATCACCTGAACAAAACCCCTGCTCAAATATCCATTTTATCACTGCTGTAGAGCTCTGAGGCGCATAGGAATGCCTTGATGAAGTTGTTGAATGAAGCCTATGTACCCAATAATATTACCAGTGGAGATATGGCCAACATGGTGGGGAAAGTGTTGGAAAGCCACAAGATCACTTTTCATGAAGATAAGTTGCCACCAGAGGGATTAAGTCACAACAGGACACGGGATATCACAGTGCAATTTGAGGACAAGTTCATTGCCAGGGTCCTAATAGATGGGGGTTCGAGTCTCAACATCTTTCCATTAACTACTTTGAAAAGGTTGGGTCAAGGTCTGCACGAGATACAAGTAGGGAGTATGAACGTGAAAGCATTTGATGGGTCCCAAAGGGCCACAATTGGGGAGAACAACTTCAGTCTACAGATGGGCCCGACCTGGTTTGATGTTAAGTTTGAAGTATTAGATATATGCGCTACATACAATCTGTTGTTGGGATGACCTTGGATATATGCCACTGGGGCCATAGCTTCTACTCTACATCAGACCGTGAACTTTGAGTGGAACCATCCGAAAGTGATCATCCATGGGACGGAAGTAATCCCATTTATACTAATCAAATTGTTCTGGTTATCGAAAATAGAAGGAAGTTGGGTGGAGAAACATACCATTGCATTGAGCGTGTCAACGCAATTGAGAAAGACAAATGGTGGAGCAGTAAGATAGAAAGCGTATTGGCATGGACATGGTATGAAACTACCAAGGGTCTCAACAAGAATCTTCAGGGAATCACCAAACCGATACAACTAAAGCATCACGACACAACTTTTAGGCTCGGGTATGAATACACCTTGCACGAGTATCAAATTTGGTCACCGCCATGGCGTGGTCCTTATTACCCTCTAGAGAAACCAATACCACATTTGAGATAGTCATTTCATCAAGCTAACATGATGTGGGGGTTCGAAGAAGATAAGTTATAGCCATCATAAGGGATCTGTTCTTGGATGATGAAGACATGGACTACAGTGCGATAGTTGAGGAGTAGGAGGAGTAAGGCCCCATTATTCAGACAATAGTGAAGGGAGTCGTTCTTAGGAATTGGACTGCTGCACCATCAAGGGCCCGTCGAATTCCTGGGTAGTCGGGAAATTAGCATCATTTATAATTGAAAGCAATTTATTGGGCATTTAAGACATTTTATGTTTTTCGTTTTTTAACGTTTTCATTTTTGAAATAATTGCTCGAATCATTGAACTGCATTTGTTTGATGTTTTAATATTTATCAATGGATTGTTTTTTTAATTATTATCCCTTACATTTTCTCTCTACAACGTTATTATTACTTACCCTGATGAAACTACGACTGTGACATTTAATGAGACAACGCAACATAGGGATAGTGATTCAGAGGATCTGGAAGAAGATATAATACCCAAGGAAATTGTCAGAGAAGTGGAAAATTTTGAAAACAAGCCTAAGTCCAATTTGGGTGAGACTGAAACAGTTAATTTGGGAGATTCTGAAACAGTTAAGGAAACTCGTGTAAGCATTCATCTATCGCCGTCATAGAAATAAGAATACATCCAATTTTGTAAAGAGTACAAGGATATTTTTGCATGGTCCTATGATGATATGACCGATTTTAGCACGTCCATTGTGGCTCATAAACTATCGACCAACCATATGTGTCAACCTGTAAAGCAGAAGATTAGAAAGTTCAAGCCACATTTGAGTCTGAAAATACAAGAGGAAGTCACCAAGAAGATAAAAGACAAGGTTCTCAGAGTGGTTGAACATCCAACCCGGTTGTCTAACATTGTGCCAGTTCCAAAGAAAGATGGGAAAGCCAGAGTGTGTGTCGACTATCGAGACCTAAACAGAGCAAGTCCCAAATATGATTTCTAGTTGCCTAATATACACATACTGATCGACAACTGTGCCAAGCATGAACTCCATTCCTTCGTGGATTATTTTGTGGGATATCATCAGATCTGGATGGATGAAGAGGATGCCGAAAAGACAGCATTTATTACACCATGGGGAGTGTATTGCTACAAAATGATGTCGTTTGGCCTAAAGAATGCTGGAGCCACTTATATGAGGACCATGACAACCATTTTCCATGACATGATACACAAGGATATAGAGGTGTACGCGGATGACGTCATCATCAAATCCAAAAAGGGTACAAATCACATAACAGACTTGAGGAAATTCTTTGATCGACTTTGAAGGTACAATATGAAACTAAATCCCGCAAATTGTGCCTTTGGAGTCCCTGCTAAAAAGTTATTAGGGTTCATCGTCAGCCACCGAGGAATTGAGTTAGACCCGTCAAAGGTCAAGGTTATCCAAGACTTTCCACCTCCAAAGGACAAGAAAGATGTGATGAGTTTCTTAGGGCGTCTCAATTACATTATTCGTTTCATAGCACAATCAACTGTGATCTGTGATCCAATTTTCAAAATGTTGAAGAAGGACGTTGCAACAAGTTGGACTGAAGAATGTCAGAAAGCCTTTGACAAAATGAAGGAATATTTGTCACACCACCAGTCCTGGTCCCACCGAAACCTGGACAGGAAGGAAAGAAGAGGACATATACTATCTGAGTAAGAAGTTCACACCCTACGAATCACGGTATTCTTTGCTGGAATGCACCTACTATGCTTTGACGTGGATAGCTCAAACCTTGAGGCACTACTTCGGTTCCAACACCACATATCTCATATCAAGGCTGGATCCACTAAAATACATCTTCCAGAAACCCATGCCTACTGGGAAGTTGGCAAAATGGCAGATATGACTGAGTGAGTTCGACATCATCTATGTAACTCAGAAAGCGGTCAAGGGGCAATCGTTGATGGATCATATGGCAGAAAATCCTGTAGGTGGAGAATACGAACCACTGAAAACGTATTTTCCCGATGAAGATGTATCATTTGTAGGAGAAGATATCACCAAAACATACGATGGTTGGATGATGTTCTTCGATGGGGCTGCAAATTTCAAAGGAGTGGGTATCGGAGCGGTTTTGGTATCAGAGATAGGTCAACATCATCCAGTATCTGCAAAGCTTAGATTTTCATGTACCGGCAACATGGCAGAATATGAGGTTTGCATCATGGGACTCAAATTGTCCACTGACATGAACATTCATGAATTGCTAGTAATTGGTGACTCAGACCTTTTGGTACATCAGGTTCTAGGAGATTGGGCCATAAAGAATACCAAAATACTGCCGTGTTTGTTTTATGCACAAGAATAGATGAAGAGACTCACAAAGATAGAATTCAAACATGTTCCGAGAATCCAGAATGAGTTTGCAGATGCCTTAGCCACTCTATCTTCCATAATACAACACCCAGAGAAGAATTTCATCAATCCTATTCCAGTAGGGATTCATAATCAGCCAGCTTATTGTCCTCATGTTGAAGAAGAAACTGATGGAAATCCATGGTTCCATGACATCAAAGAATATTTGGGAAAAGGAGAGTACCCGGAGCACGCAAATCATACTCAGAAACACACACTCCGAAGATTATCCAACCACTTCTTCCAAAGCAGAGGAATTGTGTACAGAAGGACTACGGATTTGGGGTTATTACGGTGTGTCGACGCTAAGGAAGCATCCAAATTGCTCGAAGAAATACATGCCGAAACTTGAGGACTACACATGAATGACTTTGTTTTAGCTAAGAAATTAAGAGCAGGATATTTTTGGATGACTATGGAAACAGACTGCATCAGGTGTTCATACCCAATTTTTTCCTCTATTATTTTCAAAATGCATATATATTTTCAGAATAACGCATGAGCATCAATTAGTATTTTTTTCATAATTTTCAGTAATTTTAAAGGATTTTAAATTAATTTATTCCATCATTTTTATTATCTAAATAATCGCTAATTGCATCACAAATGATTTTATAATAATTTTATTTCTTAATTTTTATCATTTTATATTTCTATTTATATTAAGATTTAATTATTCTATGCATAATTATATTTACATCTTTAGGTTATAATTGCAATGACTTTACAATAATAGCCCATGTGTACATAATTACTTTTTTTTTACAAGAAAATGACTTTTTATATTTTTGCAATATCTAAATAATTATTTTAAATTCATTTTTTATACACAAATATAATTTTTTTTTATCATTTATTAACTATTTTTATGACTTTATTATATTAAATAGGTATTTAAAAGATAGCCCCTTTTTAATTAATTTTCGACTCCAGCCCAATAACTTACTCAGCCCAATTAAACTAACCCAATAACCCATATCCATAACCTGCCCCAACCCAAATTTAATCCTGGCCGTTGATCTCAGAAGATCAACGGTCCAGGATCAACCTTCCTTTTTTAATTACACTAATCCTAAACCCTACCCTCATTTCCCCCCAACCCGCCGCCTCTGAATCCTTTTCTTCCCTCGCTTCTCTCTCACCCCCTTCTAACCCTAGCCCGCCGTCACTCATATTCCTTTGATTCATGGGGTTCTCTTGCGATTTCAGGTCTTATCCGGCCCCATCTCTCTACTGGTGTTGTGATTTCATGCTACTTGATGGATTCTCAAGAGATTCGAACCAGACTTGGTTCAAAATCTCTCTTTTCTCGAATAATCCGTCTATATTCATCCCTATGTCTATGAATACTACCACTTTCGTGTTTCTATGGTTTCAAATCTCTGGTTCAAACCAGATTTGATTCTCTTCTGTTTATCTTCATAAACTTAGCTATTTTCCATCTGAATCTGTTCATATCTCTATAGATCTGAATTATTTTTGTGTCTGTTTGGCATTTTTCCTCAAAGATATTTTGTTTTGCTCTTATTGTTAACCAATTTTTATTTTACCTGAGAAGCTAGGGTTTTGATTTTTAAGGGATTTCTGCAAAAAATGTTTAAAACATTTAAATGTTCAACTCTGGTGTTCTTATTTACTTTTCAACTGATTTCTTTTGCTTGAGTTTCATATCCATGCCTTTATGACTTAGGGTTTCAATTAATTCGACTATTTATTTCAATGTTCTTGACCGTTTACCTCAGCTTTGTAAATTAGCATGTTAATTGATTTTATTGCTTAAATTAAGGTTTGAAATTGTATTAATAGCGATATTTTCTTATAAGACTTTTACCTATTCTTTCTGTATGTGTGATTAGTAATTGGTACTATTTTCTTTGATTCTATTACTGGCCTGATTTTTGTGCTTTGATTATTAAGGCTGATTTATTATTGATTTTTAGACTTATTGCTTATCTTATTTAGCCCTAATCTTGTCTGTTGATTTATTCCGTGAAAGATTCTCCTTAATTTAAGTAATACTTACGTGATTCTGTCCCATTAATTGGTTTGTGTTAACCTTAATTGATTGGTTAGTTGATTTTTGAACCTTATTTGTGTGCCATTGATTTTCCTACCTTATTTGGTTTTCCTCTAATGTATGATATAAAAAGCCTTTCATTGTTCTGATTTCAAACAGGCTTACACACTTACACTCAGACACACCTACCTACATACGAAGAGACTTACACTGAGACTCTTACAATCACAAGCACAACTTCTTTACTAAACAATTCTTACAATTCAAAATTCTCAAAGTTGTTTGTTCTCTCATAAACTTGAGTTCTTTCTATCACTCTGATTTGCTGCACTGTTTAGACGACTGGAAGTCAAGGCTAAACTCTCTGGATCCAAACTTCCATTACATTCCTGTTTACTTTCTTCCTAACTGGTATGTGTTACTTACTGTTATCCGATTTTTTTCTATGTGCTTATGCAGTTATTTTATTTCAACCTTAGCATGCTTCTGTCTGATCTATGATTCCTGCTTACTTCTTTCTAAACTAGTATGCTTTGGTTCCTGCTACCCTGTCATGTTCTATGTGTTTATTTGGTTAATTATTTCAAATTTCAACATGTTTCTACTTAATACATGCCTATATGATCCCACTTAGTGATAGTTGCTAAACTAAGTCATCTTCAATAATGTAAAACCCTGATTAGTCAGTTGTATGTTCCCTGTTCTGCAAACATGTAATATGGTGCCAATTCTGTCTATTGGCTCAAGCATCCTTTCTCTTTTGTGAACGCTTTAAATACATGTACAATAGCTATGTCTAAACCAATACCAGTTTGTTTGAACCATATGCTAAATATGGACTTTGTTTTTGCTAGGTGAAGTTCTGTTTGCACTCCTATAAATTGAATCTGTTGCTCCTAAAAATCAAACTTTTTTTCTAAAATTGTTCCCTTACCCTTTATATACTGTTTTCAAACTTCTACTCTTAGTTATCTAGGTTCCTACCACCCCCAGTGTGAGCACTGCCTAGGGTCCTTGAGACTCCTCCAAACTCTGACACATTGGGGTTGGTCTTCCAATCTTTTACAAACTATTTCTCTATGTAAGGTTCTGGTATGAGCATTGCCCGGGGTCCCTGAGGCCCTTGGGAACTTTGACACACCAGAAGCTTAATTTTGTGTATCATGGATGGACCACATGTATACTTCAGACTTGCTTTGCTTGAAGACCTGGTTTCCAAGTTAATATTGGGCCTATGAAGGCTCCCTATAGTATAATGAATTTTGCTGTGTAATTTTATTCATTATTGGGCTGTAATGTAATAATCTCTGTAATAAACAGATCTGGGGTTATTAGTAAAAGCTGGGTTTTTTTATATATCTTTATTAAAAAATTCGGGTAGAAATCCTGCCTATAGGTCTATTGTGTTGGTTCCTTATGTGCATGTTACTGTTCATTTAGAGATCCTGCTTATAGGATGTTTTTATGACTGTTTGTGACTCTGAATCTTCATATTTTCGGCATATTAGAGACACTTCCTATAGGTCTTTTGTTAATTCTGCATTAGAATCCATGTTCATATGATCTACACATATTTCCAATCTCAACGTGCATTAATGATCATATATATATGATCATATTTGTATGAATTAATAAACTTTTCTGGTGACTTGTCTAAAATTCTGCCCACATGTGATTAATAGAAATCATGCATATAGGAGTTAATTAATTCTGCAAATTAGAAACCATTCCTGTAGGATCTAAAGAGATAAAATCTGTTTTCATGATTTAGAATCAGTAACTCGCTCAGAAACCATGTTATAGGTCTATAATTAACAATTTTAGATGCCATTCCCATATGATTCTGCTCCGGTTATCACTTAGGAAAACTTTTAGGGTTATTAAGAATTCTGGTTCTAAAAACTGTGATCCCTTGCTACTTGAAATTAGCCCAGATTCAGAATTTAATCAAATCAGTAGGCAAGCCAGTAGGTCCCAATGCTCATTTTAATAAACTGATTTCTTACATTATGTTTATGCCCATCAAGATATTGTGCCTACAGGATCCTAAATTAATGAAATTTTCTGATTGAACTGCGTGCATTTGTTGTTACTTGTGGAGATTAACATGAGCCCTTATTTGCTCCTTACATGATAGTCCTATCTGAATTTTGTTTGTCGCCTAGATTTTTCTTATTTTTAAGAAACATAGGTCAGTCTAGGACTACCTTAAATAGAGGTCCTAAACACCTCCAGCACCATAGGTAAGGCACGAGTAGTGCACGCATAAGGCACGAGTTAGAAGCTACTAGAATGCTTAAGTAAAAACTGAAAGATAGTAATTGAGTAGTAAAGGAAATGATGACCCGTGCGCTAATACTATGTGTAGCACCCCAACTTGGGGAAAGTTACCAAGTATTGCATGGAAATGATCCTATAGGCTAAAAAACTTAGGACCCCTTTTAATTCATGTTTTGAAATAATAGTCGACTAAATTTCTTTATTTTCCTTTAAGACTAATTCACTTAATTAAGTTCGGCCGGTACCCACTGTTGTGGACCTCGAGGAGTGCCTAACACCTTCCCCTCAAGTTAATTTCGAGCCCTTACCCGATCCCTGGTGATGCAAACTAGTTTCATGAGTTAGCTGCTCTAGGTGCCCTAACGCACCTTAATTTTTTAGGTGGCAAATGTCACGACCCAAAATCCAACATAGGTCGTGATGGCGCCCAACACCGAAGTCAGGCAAGCCAACAGTTGTTTACTAACGAGATTATCCTTATTTGGCATACCAACCCCACATATTCCCAAAGTTTTTAAGCTTAGATCATTTAAATAAAAGCAGAAACATTAACCAACTTAAGTAAATACAGCCACAATGATCATGAACCAATATATACAGTCCCAAAATAAAAAGTCTACTATGTGTGTGTCAGGAATTAGTGTCACAAGTCAACAAGCGAACTAGTAGAATATACAAAAGATGATACAAATTGTACTACTGTCTGAAAGAAGAAGGCAGAAATAAACAAAAGATAACTACATAGTACTGCTAAGAATCGCCAAGGAAGGCAGCTCACTGGAGTCAGGTCCAGAATATACGTCAAGCTTCGATCGGATAACTAGAAGCACCAGCCTCAGAACCTGTACAATTAAGTACATAAGTGCAGCATGAGTACATAAATATATATGTACCCAGTGAGTATCCCGCCTAACCTCGAAGAGGTAGTGACGAGAGGTCGACATGACACTCACTAAGGTCCAACAGTATAATTTAACAGAATATAATGGAAACGATAGGAATGTAAAGACAGTGAAGCAACATATGTAAGGTACTGAAATCCAGGAAGAATACTGGGAATAAATAAACAATGACCACTTCACGTTTCCCCAAATATCTGTCAGATCAATATCCATGAACTTAGTAACAAATAAATCATACGCATGCAGGGTAAGGACAACCGTCCGGAGTCATAAGATAGTCACGTCCGTGCACTGCCAAGGATCGAACGACCCGTACCAAAGCTTATAAGAAACATGTAACGTTAATTCATTAAGCTTATAGTTCATATCAAGTAAAACACAAGGCATGATGTGGGCCTAACTACCCGGACATAATAGTAATATTCGCTACGTACGGACTCTCGTCACTTTGTACGTACGTAGCCCCCACAAATTATCACATATAGCATTTAAATCACCTAGGGGGACAATTCCCCCTTACAAGGTTAGAAAGGAGACTCACATTGCGTCGAATTTACTCCCCGGACCGAGAATGCGCCCGAAACTCCGAACTCTACACCCGAGGACTCGAAACTAGCCAATTTATACAAATACATTAATTTATATTCAAAGCATGGAATTCTCCTATTACTTAGCCAAATTCACCATTCTTGAAGAAAATCTAAAATCCGACCCCGGACCCGCATGCTCGGATTCAAATAATTCTCGAAGGAAACGCTCACACAAAGCATAAGGATCATTAATATACAATTTTTACTTGATTCCATAGCTAATTCACGGGTAAATTCTCAAATTATCGAAAGCCCTAGGTTACTACCCAATTCTTGATTTTTCACTAATTATGTGATTAATCTTAACTAGGAATTCATGCATGAAGACAATTTTAGAGTAGTATTTACTTACCTTCAATAACCAAGTCGTTTGCCCCTCTAAAATGGTGGAAATCGCCCCAAGGAAGAAGAAGAAGATGAGAAAAATAAATTAAAACCCGTGTATAAAAACACACTGTTTGAACAGTGTTTCCGCACCTACGGCTCGAGGACCGTACCTGCGAGCAAAGGCTCGCACCTGCAGAAATGGACTGGGGAGCCTGGGCCCGCACCTGCAGAGTGAAGACCGCACCTACGGCTCTGCTCTTGCGGAACTTTGTCCACACCTGCAAGAATTGGCAAGACCACTGGGGGTCGCACCTGCAAGGCTGGGACCACATGAGCGGTCCCCCACCTGCCACTGGTTAACCGCACATGCGGTCACACCAGAACAGGTGCACCAGCAGCTATTCAGCTAGTGTTTGGCCTCGTGTGGTGTCCGGGAGGCACCGGGGCCCACCCGATCCCCCGTCCAAATATACCAACAATTCCCAAATCATGATACGGACTCGCTCGAGCCTTCGGAACACCCAAAACAACGATAAAACTCAAAATCACACCTCAAAAACCCAAGAACCAAACTTAGGAACTTTAAGTTTTCTAGACTTCGTTAACAATGCGCCGAACCGACCTATACTACTCGGAATGACACCAAATTTTGCAGGCAAATCATAAATGACATAACAGAATTATTCCCGGTCTCAGAATTCCGTTCAGACCCTGATAACACAAAAACACATCCCAAAACAAAATATGAACTTAAGGAACTTCTTCTTTCAATATTGGGCGCTGAAACGCTCCCAGGTCATCAGAAACCCATTCCGAACATACGCCCAGGTCCGAATTCATCGTACGAAGCTACCGGAATTGACGAAACTCCTAGATCATTTACCCAAAATGTTGACCGAAGTCAAACGTGGCCTTAAAGGCCAACCTTAAGGAACCAATTGTTCCTATAGCACTCTAAACACCTTCGAATATCGTACCACCAGTTCCCACAAGTCATAAATCATAATAAGGCGCTATGGGAAGTTTCATTTAGGGGAACGGGGTCCGATAACGCAAAACAACCGGTCGGGTCGTTACAACAAATATTCAAATCCCATACCCCATCCTTAAAGGAAGGGAGTTGTCTCAGAAACGTCAAAACCCGATTTCGCGAGAAAAAAGGGGGGCGCGACATCAGGTATGTCCAAAAGTGTCAATGCCAAGTACATGTGGATATGATAGAAGTGCCACCCAATGAACTCAATGCAATGAGTGCACCTTGGACTTTCTCCGCCTGGGAGATGGATGTCATCGGTCCAATCGAACCCGCTGCTTCAAATGGGCATAGCTTTATTCTAGTGGCCATAGACTATTTCACAAAATGGGTTGAAGTTACATCTTACAAGGTTGTAACTAAGAAGGTCATCACAGATTTCGTTAGAGATCGTATTGTTTGTCGATTTGGGGTGCCGAAATCAATCATCACCGACAACGCCGCCAACCTTAACAGTTATTTAATGAGATCCATGTGTGAAACCTTCAAGATCAAGCATAAGAATTTCATAACATACAGGCCGCAAATGAATGGGGCTGTGGAAGCCGCCAACAAGAACATCAAGAAGACATTGAGGAAGATGGTAGATAATCACAAACAATGGCACGCGAAATTACCATTTGCCTTACTTGGATATCGTACCACAGTTCGCACATCAATTGGGGCAACGCCTTATTTACTGGTCTATGGTACTAAAGTCGTCATTCCTGCCGAAGTAGAAATCCCTTCTTTAAGAATTATACAAGAGGCTGAACTCAGTGATGCAAAATGGATACAAAGTCTCTACGTACAACTGGCTCTCATTGATGGAAAAAGAATGAATGCGGTATGTCACGGTCAACTTTACCAGAACAAAATGTCCAGAACTTTCAACAAAAGTGTCAGGCCTAGAAACTTCACACCGAGGCAGCTCGTGCTAAAGCAGATCTTCCCGCATCAAGATGAAGCCAAAGGAAAATTTTCACCCAATTGGAAAGGGCCCTACATGTTTCACAAAGTACTAACAGGAGGAGCACTCATACTTGCAGAAATGGACGGAGAAGTTTGGCCAAAACCTATCAACTCAGACCCAGTCAAAAGATACTATGTTTAGATTGTTTATATTTTTTCATCTGATGTAACTGAACTACGCTTGACCTGATTCCCGTTTAAGAGAGGATACGTAGGCAACCTTGTGGGTTCGATCACATCTCAATAAAATCTTTATTTTTCCATGGTCAGAACTGGGGCAGAATTTTGATGAGGAATCTCAAAATTCTGAAGCAAGTCCAGCAAACTTCGTCATATGTAGAACATTCAAAGAATTGCTTTTAAACTAGGGCAGAATTTTGAGGAGGACCCTCAAAATTCTAAAGCAAGGAGGTCGCAATATTTCTAAAATATGTCATAGTCATTGGTTCATCTAACTCACTTGATATTTCATAGTACTATATTTTAAATAACTACATTCATCAAATGCGCACATATTTTCAAAATTTTTATTTTTATGAACCGCCAGGTGCCGCCCAGGCTAACTCAAATAGGACCACGAGACAGGAGCAAAAGGCAAAGCAAGAAAGTGAAAGCACGAACCAACCTTCGCCGCAAAGCTCACAAGTTTTCTTTGGATGCAGGCACAATGAACATAACAGGAACATTCGAAAATACATACACACATCAAAATCACTACCTTCATAATGACAAAGTTGCCAAACGCAAACACATCCTCAGCTAAGAAATACTCCACTTCCTCACTATCACTCATTTTTTTCCTGCATGAGGCTAAGCCATGCCTCCTTAACTGCATAAGGCTAAGCACTGCCTTTCTTCGCATGAGACTAAGCACTGTCTCCTATTTGCATGAGGCTAAGCCCTGCCTCCTTAAATGCATAAGGCTAAGCACTGCCTTTCTTCGTATAAGACTAAGCCTTGTCTCCTATTTGTATGAGACTAAGCCCTGCCTCCTTAAATGCATAAGGCTAAGCACTACCTTTCTTCACATGAGACTAAGAAATGTCTCCTATTTGCATGAGGTTAAGCCCTGTCTCCTTAACTACATAAGGATAAGCACTGCCTTTCTTCGCATTAGACTAAGCATTGTCTCCTATTTGCATGAGGCTAAGCCCTGCCTTCTTAACTGCATAAGGCTAAGAACTGCATTTCTTCGCATGAGACTAAGCATTATCTCCTATTTGCACGAGGCTAAGCCCTGCCTCCTTAACTGCACAAGGCTAAGCACTGCTTTTCTTCGCATGAGTCTAAGAATTTTCTCCTCTTCTTGCACGAGGCTAATCATTGCCTCCCTAATTGCATAAGGCTAAGCACTGCCTTTCCTTGCATCGAGACTAAAAGTTATATCCTCTTCTTGCATGAGGCTAAGCATTGCCTCCTTAATTTCATAAGGCTAAGCACTGCCTTTTCTTGCATCGAGACTAAGCATCGTCTCCTTTCCTTGCATGAGGCTAAGCACTGCCTCCTCAATTTCCTAAGGCTAAGCATTACCTTTTCCTTGCATAAGACCAAATGCTATCTCCATTACGCTATTAAAAACCTAGCACTATCTTCCATTGGCCTGCGATTAAGCATTTCCTAAGCTCTGTCTTGCTTTACTTCTCATACGACCTAGCATCATATCTTTGCATCTCATGGGTTGAAACATCGCCATTTTGTCCAAATACGTCATAGTCCGAAGGCATCATTCCAACACCTTCTCTTCGAGGTAATTTTGATCTCTTACCCGATCTTTGGTGATGTAAATTAGTTGAACCAGAGTCACTTGCAAATAGGTGCCCTAACGCACCTTCTCTCCTCTTTTAATACTTTCTTAAAAGAGTTGTCACATGTCAAAACCCGATATTGCGAGAAAAGAGGGACTAACAGTACCAACCAGGTAAAAGAAATGCCAATAACGCTAACAACAAAGTGAAAAATACAGAGATAGAAATCGAACAACGCAGAGCATACAGGCAACGGCAACAGACAGGGTGGAAAGTACAAAAGTAATGATAACAATTAAGGAAGGAGAATATAAATTTTACTATCTAGCAAAGCAACAAGTTTATATAAGAGCACAACAAACGAAAAAAGGCATAAGTGTAAATATAATAAACAAGACGGAGAGCATAATTGCGACCAGATAAACAAATAGAAAGCATGGATAGAACAATAACAATTAAGGTAGGAGGAACAGACGTAACAACAACAACAACAACAACAAACACATAGAAATCATAGGTGCACCAATGACAACTTGGAATGAAAATATAAATATATACGCAATGGAACGACATCATCCTGCGTACTTTACTTTTTTTCTCACATGATAATGTATATGCAATGGCGCGACATCACTGTTCGTGCTTTACACTCTTCCTCATATGATAATGTATAACAATGGCATGAAATTATCTTTGTTCATAATAATGTATATGAAATGGCACGGAATCATGATTTACACTATTCCTCACATGATAATGCATATGCAATGGCAGAGCATCACCCTTCGTGATTTACACTTTTTCTCACATGATAATGTTTATGCAATGGCACGACATCACCCTGTGCTTTAGTGTCTTCTTCACCAAGTATATGTATATCAATGACAAGCAAGGCAGGAAGCATGGATAACATCAAGAAGAGTGGTTAAGCAAATACACCCCGTGAACATCAATCACAACTCTCGAACCAATAAACAATTAAATAAACCTCAAGAATGTTGTTGTTCAAGTATCTTGACAAAGCTCAAACATATTTTTCAACATAGTATGGAACCCAAGTACTTCAGAATTATGGTCGTAGACATACATTTTGTGATTAGGTATAGTGATGACCGAATTTAGCACATCAACAGTTTCACAAAGAGGCCATCAAATTTAATCTAGTTATGACAAGCTGAATTATGGTTTCTAGCATTGAAATTCATAATCATATTATTATAAAAGTCAAGTAAAATATGAGGCAAGAAAATAACATAGTCCTACAAGACACAAAGTATCGTATAATCTACCCTGAGCAAGGATAACCCCAGCACATGCATATATGCTCATCACACCCCATATACATCACCCCACATATAGCAAACAATATCATTTTTTCGATAAAATTTTCCCAACAAAGCTAAGGAAGACACTTATCTCAAGTAAGCTAAATCAACACTCTAAAAAGTCCTTCCCACGCAAATTAAGCTCCGTACGACTCGAATCTAGCCAAAATAACTTAATATCATAAATTAAAGGCGTAGGGAATGATTCTGAATAATAGAGCTTCGATCCTTAACTGAAATTTAAAAAGTCAACCTAAAAAGTCAAGTTGTACGAAACCCAACAAAACTCACAAATTTCGAACGCCATTCCAATACGAGTCCAAGTATATGTGTTTCAACCAAATCCGATCTCATATTGACCCTCAAATCATCAATTTATGTTTTAGAAATATTTTTACTAAAATCTCTAAAAAAAATTAAAATTTGATTCATCAAAAAATCGCTAAATTCAAGGTTGGAATTATGAAATATAAAATAATCTGAGTCAAATATATTTACCTCGATCCAAATTGTAAAAATACCTTCCAAAATCGCCCCAATCCGAGCTCCAAAACTTTGTGAGAAAAAGTGACTAAATTTCGTAACAAGTAAAACAATGCAACAGTTATTCTAGTTCGAATCATATCCTAGATGACCCCACAATTCAAATGTGATAATCGCAACATAATCCTTGCGAGATTACATCCAAGATAGACTTTTGCGTCACCCAATTTGACCTTAGGATATATAATGTTTTGAAGTTTTAAAGGAAATCTAAAATTTTCAGGGACATAAAATGGCATTTTCATAATTATTCACACAGAAAATCAGCAATAAAAAAAATATCTTCGTTTTTGCATCCAAACTCATTTACACCTCCCAGACACAAACTATATATGCTTTTCAATTATAAAACACACTGCGAACCTGCTCGCACACTCAAAATACTAAAAAGATGTCATCTTGACCCAATACTAATCATGGTCAAACTCCAAGTTCTTACTTAACTAGTTTCTCAAACAATGATCTAAAACATACCCGAGCCCCTCGGAACTCCATCAATCATACTGACAAGTACAAATCTATTATCCAAACTTATCCAAAGCCTCAAAATTCCATCGGAATATCACAAGAAAGAATCGAGACTCAAATTGAATATAATTTCTCTTAGGTTGTTAAATCTTCATTCCTTCAAAAGAGTGTCTGAATCAAACTTACACACTTCAGATTACTTTCAGACTTTACACACAAGTTCAATTCTACTATGAAAGCCTATCCAAAGTCTCTGAACGCTGATTGGAATCAAATAATATCAAAGCCAACTCTTGGTCAAATTTATGAACTCTTAAGTTCTTGAAATTGCCAACTTTTGAGAAATAGAGTCGAATTCTTCTAGAAGCCTCCAAAACTAAATCCGAATATACGTACAAGTTGAAATCATCATACGAACCTATCAGAGCAACCAAAATTTGATTCTCTGTCTGTTTACCCAAAAATCAAACCTTGGTCAATTATTTCAACTTACAACTTTCAAAACGAGAGTCATTTTTTTCAATCAATCCTGAACCACTCGAAAACTAAAATCGATCGTTCACACAAATTATAATACATCATATAAAGCTTGTCAAAGTTTCAAACTACTGAACTAAATACTAAAGTTCAAATTGAGCGGCCGAGTCATTAAATAGAGTCAACGTTCCGTTTGCTTCTTCTCTCATTAGTGTAATTATGAGTTTCCTTTTCAATGTATGGAAAAAGGGAAAGAAATAGCTCGACAAAGCATACAGAATCGGTGTAATTACTTGTGCTTGCATGCTTTGAAAATTCCAAGTATAATCTATACACCATTGTATATATACCTCCTACACTATTTTTATGTACCGTACGTATAGCATATAAGTACACATGTGTGTATACAATCCAAATCTTCTATTTACCATATAGCGTATAAGGACACTTATGTGTGTATACAATCCAAATCTTATCCTATAAGGATCCATACCGTGAAACTATTATCGCCTTCTTTCTCTTTCCATCTTTCCAATCAATCTCTACATCATTCTTCTTCTTCTTCTCTTTCATTGTCCAAGTATCTTCCATTTGTAAGTTTCTTTTCCTTATTTCAACAATTATTGCTCTTTTTGTGGGGGATTTATCTAGAAGTTGACTACTTGAGAATTTTCTTGATAAAGAACGATAAATGTACAATGGATCATGTGTTTTCCGTTGTGTTTGTTCGTTTTTTTTAAACTTAACTTTTTTGTAATTAATCAAGGAATAAACGCTAAACCCTATGATTTTGTGAGAGACCCTCAACATACCTAACCTCTCATGGTTTGGTAAATTTATCTTCGGTCAAATTGTTGCACATACCAGATAGTTTGAGCAACCTTAAAAAACCTCTGAGTAGGGCGTGATGAGTTGGTTAACACTTTCCTTTTTGTAAACTTCGCTATTGCAGTCGTAAACCTGAATCACGACATCATGATACCGAAGACAAGGGTAGCATAATGTTTATTTCCATGTTCCATAAACAAAACAGCCTTTTAGTCTCTATGCAAGTATCTTCTAGGATAATCACCTACTTTTTACTCCTTAGTATCTTCTGATTAATTTGTTAATACTCTATCAAAGCTTCCATATCTTTCTTTTCTACTTCACCGAAAATTAAAATTTCATCATATATCCCGTTAAAAAATTCACAGAACTTTTACACCAACAATGACGTCCGCAGGATCATAGTACCTAGGCTAATCTGTATTACAGCTCCGCATCAGTGCCATTATTTTGGAAATGTACCGCAAAAATAATCGTGCGTATCAACCAAACATATATAACAAATATTATGTGCACTTGACTAATAGGAAGTTAACTTATATTACCTTCTAACTAGGTGCCAACTAGGCTCAATGTCACGATCCAACATCCTAACATGTTATGATGGCGCCTAACACATTACTTGGCAAGCCAACGATCACATAGTAACTACACATTTGAATTAAAACATAATTCAATAAGCTCAACAGTGGAAAAATTTCATAGATAACTGATAAAAATAATTGTAACTCAACTACAATCATCCAATACCCTGGTGTCACCGAGAATTGAGCTACTAAGTGTCAACATAATTTGAAACTCTAGTACTACTGTATGAGAAAAATAGAACAGTACTGAAATAAAATGAAAGGGAAGGAGAGTTGAGTTCTGCAGGTGTCATAGCAGCTACCTCAATGTCTCCGAGCAGATACTGGCACCAAATCTAGCAGTCACCGCATCTAGATGTACAAGGATCGGCACACGAAGTGCATAATGTAGTATGAGTACAACCTACCCAATGTACTCAATAAGTAACAAGACTAACCTTGGGCTGAATGTAGTGACGAGCTCGGAAAGATACAGTTAGAACCAAAATAATAACAACACAAGTATAATAAGAAAATGACAGTAATAACTCAGAGAAAGCTTCAGCTCGCTCACGGTACAGGAATTTAGACATGCTTACAAGTTCAACAATTTAGCCCAACGCTGATAAAATATGCCAAGTACAACTAGCATGAGAGGAATGTTACATCTCTATGCCTACATGTCAATATGCATGTAAAATGTAATGTATTACAGTGATAATCCCAGGTACTCACACTCTTAAAATAGTCAATCTGTCTAACTCAAATTTCCACTCATCACACACAATCACTCAACATTGTACGGGTGCCTGACATCAATGCCCATCACCAAAGCACGTGTATATAAATCACTGTGCCTACGCTCACTGTTGGTATGTCACACTCAGGAGGAGGGGATCCTGCCAAAGTGTTAATATAAATCCTATAAGGCCTGCTCTGGTGTGCAGCTCGATCCATAATAATAAATAAGCCAATAAGGCCTTTTGCGGTGTGCAGACCGATTCATAATAATGATACAATAGGCCCTATATATATATATATATATAATACATGTCATACTCCTAATACATACGGGATTAGGGTTATTTACTACTATTTAACTACTAAACTAACACTCCCCCTCAAGTTGGTGCATATAAATCAAATGCACCGCTTGTTACATATATAACTAATACGAGGACCAGTAAGAGACTTGGTGAAAATATCAGCAAACTGATCATTCGACTTCAAAAATTTTGTAGCAATATCTCCTAAGAGTATATTTTCTCTGGTGAAGTTACAATCAATCTCAATGTGTTTAGTCCTCTCATGGAACACCGGATTTGATGCAATATGGAGGGCAGCTTGATTATCGCACACAGGTTCCATCTGGCTGATGTCACCAAATTTCAACTCCTTGAGCAATTGTTTGATCCAAATTAACTCACATGTTGCCATAGCCATTGCTCGATATTATGCTTCTACACTAGATCGAGCAATTATATTTTATTTCTTGCTCTTCCAAGACATCAAATTGCCTCCTACGAAAACACAATATCCAGACGTAGAACGTCTGTCAGACGGTGATCCTGCCCAATCATCATCTGAGTATCCAACGATTTGCTCATGGACTCGATCCTCAAACAATAACCCTTTGCTTGGAGCCGATTTTATATACCGAAGAATGCGGACAACTGCATCCTAATGACTATCACAGAGAGAATCCATAAACTGACTTACAACACTCACAAGAAAGGAAATGTCAGGTCTAGTCACTGTGAGATAATTTAATTTACCAACCAGTCACCTATATCTTGCAGGATCGCTAAGCGGCTCCTCCTGTACTGGAAGAAGTTTAGAATTCGGATCTGTAACGACCCGATCGATCATTTTGAGCTCTAGCGCATCGTTCAGCGGTTTGAAGTCTTGATCAGCTCCATTTCAGGTATTATGACCTGTGGGCGTGGGCGTGGGCAGAGTTGAATTTCGGGAAGTTTAGAGCTAATTTGGAAAGAAAATTCTCATTTCGGAAGCCTTAAGTTGGAGAAATTGACTATGATTGGAATTTTGAGTAAAACGACCTCTGAATCAGGATTTGAAGGTTCCTGCAGGTTTGTATGATGATTTCAGACTTGGGCGTATGTCTGGATGGGGTTTTGGATAAACCGGGAGCGTTTCGGTGTGTATTGTGGAAGTCAGCATTTTTGAAAAAATTTCCTAAGTTTGGCTTGAAGCGCATTTTAGTGATATTGATTTCTGTTTGGGATTTTGAACCTGGGATGTATGGTGATTCTGGAGTTGGGAGTGCAATCAAAAGTGAATTCGGATGTCCGTAGGTCATTTTGAAGTCATTTGGCTAAAGATAGAAATTTGAAGGTTTTTGAGAAATCCGACCGGAAGTGAAAATTTTGATATCGGGGTCGGAATGCGATTTCAGAAGTTGGAGCAGGTCCGTAATGTCGAATATGACTTGTGTGCAAAATTGGGGTCAATCGGACGTGATTTGATAGATTTCGGCATCGGATGTGGAAGTTTGAAATTTCAAGTTCTTAAAGTTTGAATTTTAGTGCGATCCGTGGTTTTGATGTTGTTTGATGTGAATTGAAGCCTCGAGCAAGTCTGCATTATATTTTGGAACAGGTTGGTGTAATTGGACGGGGTCCCGGGGGTCTCGGGTGGATTCCGGGTGGTTAACGGATCAATATTTGAAGTTGAGAAAAGCTGAAGTTGATGTAAACTGGTGTGACCGCACCTGTGAGGATTTAGCCGCAGGTGCGGAGGCACAGGTGCGACTTTGGCGCCGCAGGTGCAAGATTTGCTGGCTTGGCTGGGAGCGCAGGTGAGATGTAATTTCCGCACCTGCGAAGGCGCAGATGCGGACTATGGGGCGCAGGTGCGAGTTTTTGTTGGAGTTGAGGAAGCCGCAGGTGCGGGAGTTTGGGCGCACCTGCAGGAGCGCATGTGCAAAGATTGGATCGCAGGTGCGAAAATAGGCCTGGGCAGAATATTTTAAAATCGAGATTTTTGTCCATTTCTCTCATATTTCTCATGGATGGGGCGATTTTAGGAGAGCTTCAAGAGGGTAATTTCATCACCTATGTCAAGGTAAGTTACTCCAATTCATCTCAAGTTAAATACAAGGTATATGCATGGATTAAAACATGAAAGATTGTGGAAAATTGGGAATTTTGAAGAAAATCTACAAATGTTATTTTGGATTTCTACCACGAATTTGAGTATGGGAGTTAGATTAAATTGTATATTTGAGCTAGTAAGGTTATGGGTAGAGTTTATCTCCGAGAAATTTTAGATTCCGGGCATGTGGGCCCGAGGGCATTTTGGTCAATTCACTGAGCGGAGTTGGGAAATTATATAATTTGAATTTGTTACGAGTATTAGAGTGAAATTTCATTGTTTTTCCCGTTATTTGGTAGCTTTGGGGCTTTGTGCATCCATTGGAGTCGTCGGAAGGGCTTGGATGCCGGTTATGGGATTTTGGAGCGAGGTAAGTCTCCTTTCTAACTTTGTGAGGGGGAATTGTCCCCCTAGGTGAACTAATTAAATATGTGCTATTATCTTCGGGGTCTATGTAGGCACGAGGTGACGGGAGTCCGTGCTTAGCTACTAATATGCTTATGTCCGGGTAGTCTAGGACCCACAAGCATGCCTTACTGTTGTACTTGTGATCTTGCCAGTATTATTAGACCGCTAATATGATCGAAATAGTAATTGAATACCTAATAGGACTAGACTCCATTTTTCTTAATCATCTAGAAAGAGAATTTATTCTTTCTTGCGTAATTGTGTTCCGGCCAGATTTGTAATATTTGAAAAACCTCATCAGACGTGCTAATATTAGACTGACAATGCTATTGAATTGGTAATTTATTTCCTAAGAAGGCTAAAGTGTACCTTTCTTAATCATTTAGAAAAAGTCTTGATTTCCTCCGTGGATAATTTTATACCTGACAAGGTTATAGTATTGAGTATTATTAAACTGGGCAAATGAGTTTCAAAACAAAGATTTAAATGCTATTTTTTGTGTTCCTTTAAGAAGAATTTTACCACTTTCCTGGGTAACTGCTTTCTTGATAAAAATGTGGACTTATTGTGTGAATATGTGTATCTATGGGTGCCTGATTCGCGAGCAGGATAACTCTGTATTTATGTATAACTGCGTCGCATGATCGATTCACGAGCGGGGCAGATAGATGCATCTATGGTTCGAGCCGTTCGACCCTCGACAGTGCACAGTTTATTATTGTTGGTCCACGCCGTTCGACCCTCGGCATTTCTTGCGCATAATATTTACTGCGTATTTGCTGTGATTTTACCTGATTACTGGCCTGGAAATTTTAGGTTGTCGACTGAAATGACAGCGATTTAAAGTTATTAAAATTTTGGAAGAAGTTGTTCTTTTCCGTTGATTATTTGTTATTTGATTAAATCGTCCATGTTTG
Source organism: Nicotiana knightiana (assembly GCA_005239525.1). Classification (NCBI taxonomy): domain Eukaryota; kingdom Viridiplantae; phylum Streptophyta; class Magnoliopsida; order Solanales; family Solanaceae; genus Nicotiana; species Nicotiana knightiana. Next base: position 232,817 of record ML433050.1, read on the forward strand.
ATTATTGTTATTGAAATGATGAAGATTTAAAGTGTTAAATGTGGAAGGGTTGATATTATTTATTCGTGATTTAATAAATTACCTATGACATTCATGCATAGTATCTCACTTGATTATACTAAATTGACCTCTAGCAAGTGTCAAATCGGCCTCTCTTCACTACCTCTCTGAGGTTAGGCGGGATACTTACTGATTACACGTTATTTTCGTACTCATGCTACACTTGCTGTGCATTTTCATTGCACAGGTACTTTCATAGCGATGTGGTTGGCTTGGAGACTTAGGTGAGCTGCATCATCCGGAGGCGACCCGCAGCCGACAGAGTCTCCCTCATATTGTATTTATTTTCATTTTAAATTCCTTGTCCAATTTGTATTTCAGACAAGCTTTGTAGTATTTGTAAAATTCTTAGAATTTGCTCATGTACTTGTGTCACTGGGTTCTGGGATGTATTTGGGATGTATTTTATAAAAATGGAATATTAAACTGTCGTATTTACTTAGCGGATTTTACTCAGTTATTATGTAATAAAGCGAAAGGTGATGATTTCAAAAATGCTAAAACAAGAAATTTAACTTAACCATTTAATGATTGGGTTGCCTGACATTGGTGTCTGACGCCATCACGACCTTATGGATTTTGGGTCGTGATAACATGGTATCAGAGCTCTAGGTTCCCTTAGGTCTCACGAGTCATGAGCAAGTCTAGTAGAGTCTTGCGGATCGGTACGGAGACGTCTGTACTTATCTTCGAGAGGCTACAGGGCTACTAGGAGTACTTCCCTTCTTGACTCCTCATCTTGCGATTTGATTCCTTTAAGGCCTATGCCTATTCTTATTCCTACTCAATCTTACGCGTCGCGAAGCACTTTCTATGAATCAGGAATTTGAGGAATTGAAATGGTGCTACGGATATGATGCGAATGTTTTCCATGTGTAATTGGTTGGGGCTGTTGTTATGGCCCTGCGGAAGGATAATATGTTGTTTCAGCTCAGTAGCTGTGTTTCTGAGAGCCTTGAGGTTATGCTCAGGTTATGATGATGTTTACGATTGGTTATCTCGCGATGTCGATATGATGATAGAATGTTTGCCCATATGTTGGGGGTGCTGAATGGCCTGAAGGGAGGTCTTCTCAGCGCGTGATTTCGAGATTGCAGCATTTTTGTTCCGGTAGAGGAAAGGCATTTGGACTATAAATGGTTAGGTTTTGGATTGATAAAGCAATAAGACCTGGTGTTTTCAAGTAAGGTGGGATATTCACATGTGATGTGAAATCGTCGTCAATGATCGAATGGAATGTGTTAAGTCTGTAGGTGCTATGGTTTCTTCGGTTGCATTGGGTCAGAGTGTTGTGAAGTAGTATTGAAGAAGCAGTTGTTAGAGATCATGGTGCGTGGTGGTTCAGGACGGAATAGTTATTTCTAATGAAGGCTGCTCGAGAAAGATGATCCTCGGAGAGTTTGAAGCCGCGGTGATCTACTGGTGTAAGAGCTGCAGAGAATGATATTGAATTGGACAACATACGACGAAGGAAGACATGTGAGAAGTGTCAGGCGGCGGCTAAATTTCTAAAAGTCCAGGCGTAAGGAAAGGAGGTCAGGTAGTGCTTAAAGGAATGAGATTAATAAGTGGGAGAGTGGCAACGTAGCACAGGAGTTCAGTGGTAAGACAGCTGCCTATCTTGAGGGAAAGTTTGAGAGTTTTAGTGGATGGAGATTGGGTCTACGAGCTTAAGTTGAAATATGGGTTATTTCGGCGGAAGGTTGGATACAAAAGGGAGGAGTTGTCAGGAATGAAGAAGGACGCAATGTGGTGGTGAATTTGAAGATGTTGTAGCGCATTTAATAAATGTCCATGAGGAGCGGACGGACGGACTAGTAAAGTTGGTAGAGGAAGAATGGCGCAGGATAGGGTATTGATGATGTAGAGAGTGTGCAGTACAGCGCCATTGGAAGGTGTCAGTTGGTGATTTCCACAGGTGAGTTATCTCCTGTGAGTAGGTTAGCGGTTGTGTGGTTGGCAAGTTTCTGTGAGGGATTCTAGTGGTTATTCGGTAGGAGGCAGAATGTGTGAATGATGCTAGAGAATTTGAGTATTTAGGGAATGCGGACATGGGAATTCATAAGAATTGGACGGATTGGTTAAGCAAAATCATGTTAACAAAGGGGAGAGGATCTTAGCAAGGTCTCGAGTGGTGAAATGAGTAGCTTCGGGCTAAGTGAGGGAGTCCCACCACCTGCAGTTAGGCTGTAGGATTGTGTTATCATGGGGTTGCGGATTGTCGGCATGTTGGCAAGTTATTTTAGCTAAGGGGAAAGGAGTAAAATGGTGGTCGTGCGTGGGATTTGATGAATGTGTGCAAAAGTTGGCCCGGTCGGACCAGGGTTAGGCTATGAAAGATTCAGAATCTATGCTTAAGGCATAGGCGAGTTGTAAGGGTAGTGACTCAATCATGTACTTCATTGAGAGGATGTTCATGTGCTAGAAGAGCCTTGGAGTTGATTGTATTCGGGGCCAGTTAGAATGGGTGACTCTCAATAGTGGTCCTAATAAATTCAAAAGTTAAGAATGCGGCGTTTAAGGGTTTCAGACAGCAGTATGATTAAGAGTCGATCTTTTCCATTATAATTCCTGAGAAAGGGAAAATATTTGGAGCGTTCTATGTTATTTTCAGCGTGCAGGATAGTATTGGAGGAGTTAGAGAAATAAACTCCAAGTTGTAGAAAGATTATCAGGAGGGTATGAGACGGGTTGCGGGATTTAGGCAGCATGGTCTCGTGCATCAAGATCACTCGGGATGAGTGAGGGTTGAGTTGCTATGAGTTGAAGGAAGTTACTATTATTCCTGAGGTAATTAAAGATGATTAAAAGAAGATAGATTTATTAGTTGCGTGAGTTGAGTAGTCCCTTCCTGAGTCATTTCTTATGTATCACGTTTGAGTTGTGGCCTATTAGCGCGATGTGGTATCATGTGAGACTGTTGGTAATGTTTTAGGTGATTTGTTATCTGAGTAGTTCATACTGGGTGAGACGAGATTTTTGGATCGGGGATCTAGTGCGATAAGATTGTGTGAAATACATTGAAGGACATTTACCCTTATTGGTTTGTAATGAGGTGATGATTCTAGTCAA